>CM077211.1:37675095-37687595 GCA_039654625.1 Rhinogobio ventralis
AAAGCATCTTCTGAGTAAAACACTGGTAATATTCAGACGCTGCCATCATCTTTAATAAAACACTGACAGACATTAGTGTGTGTCACTCCTCACATCTTCACAGAGACGGCGACAACAATGAGCGCCGCACATAAAGAGCGATTTATCACAAAAGAGCCAGACAGATGAGTCCAACCAACAGACGGGTCAAGAGAAGAGAGGAATTCAGAGTTAAAGACAAACCCAAGGCCACGCTTCCATTCAACACACACTACCTGAAGCGCCTTTACAACACAACAAAACACACAATCTCTCCCTGACAGACAGAAGAATAAAACAAAACCAAATCAAATGCAGCGCTCAAGGTCTGGAAAGGGTGAAGACAAAGAGCGAATTGAAATATACGACTGGAGACTTAATGAAATGGAGGGGCGGAACAGAGAAAGCTCGTCTTTTCTTTCGCCGAGCGCTTTACAAAATTATTCTCGCTGTAAATTTCTTTTTATATGTCCTAATAAAGCCTTATATACACGACTGGAAATGTTGTGCTTGTCGACAGTTTTTGTGCATTGTTCAGACTTTTTAAAGAGGTTTCATCACAAAGAGAACATGCGGAATGCTTTTACCCACTGCCCAAAGCATCACACTGCCTCCGCCGGCTTGCCTTCTTCCCATAGTGCATCCTGGTGCCATGTGTTCCCCAGGTAAGCCACGCACACGCACCCGGCCATCCACGTGATATAAAAGAACACGTGATTACTCAGACCAGGCCACCTTCTTCCATTGCTCCGTGGTCCAGTTCTGATGCTCACGTGCCACGGTGCTTTCGGCGGTGGACAGGGGTCAGCATGGGCACCCTGACTGGTCAGTGGCTATGCAGCCCCATACGCAACAAACTGAGATGCACTGTGTATTCTGACACCTTTCTATCAGAACCAGCATTAACTTCTGGAGCAATTTGAGCTCCAGTAGCTCGTCTGTTTGATCAGACCACACGGGCCAGCCTTCGCTCCCCACGTGCATCAATGAGCCTTGGCAGTCCATGACTTTGTCTCCGGTTCTCCACTGTTCCTTCCTTGGAGCACTTTTGATAGATCCTGACCACTGCAGACCGGGAACACCCCACAAGAGCTGCAGTTTTGGAGATGCTCTGACCCAGTCGTCTAGCCATCACAATTTGGCCCTTGTCAAACTCGCTCAAATCCTTACACTTGCCCATTTTTCCTGCTTCTCACACATTAACCTTGAGGACAAAATGTGACAAAATATATCCCACCCACTAACAGGAGCCGTGATGAAGAGATCATCAGTGTTATTCACTTCACCGGTCATAATGTTATGCCTGATCGGTGCATGTAACAGACACTGTAAAATAAAGTGTTAGCAAATATTCTATTATGCATCAACAGTGGATGAAATTTGATATTATGAATATTCCTCTCATATACAGTAACATTCTTGTAAAGACATAAAAGCGTAACAGAGACTTCAGATGATAAACAGCTCGATCATATCCCACTAACGAACGCTATGGAATCAATGCTGTGTTTGTGCGCTACGCTCCGAAGCAGATCCGACGCTTCCCAAATGAGCCATTACGCCGGCTCTGGTCGTTTCTGTGATCCAATTAAAAGTGAAGGCCACGTTTGATTGACTTCAGCAACTCCTGATACGGGCTCAACTTGACGTTGTTTACGGTGACACGAGGCCGGATATCTCCCTCGGGACGGCCCTCTGAATCACTGAGCCCATTACAGCCCAGCCAAACCCTCCCAAACCGAGAAAGAAGCCCTCCATGTCGTGATGTGATCGACTGTTAATTGCCACGCACTTTGATTACCAGCGTTTATTTTAATGAGCGGCGTACGGAGAGCGGGATATTAGCAGCGTGTTCATTAAACTAATGGATATGAAGAGCTGGAATAAAAGGGGGTGAAATATAAGAGAATGAAGTAAACGCTTGGCATGTCATTTCCAGATACCTTGGTTCTTCAATTATACGGCCTGGTTTTAATTACGCAAAATATGCCTCAGATGTCTGGCCACAATAAAAATGAACATCCACCCCAAACAAATTAGTGCTCATTACCTTCGCTATTTCAATAGATTGGGTTTAAAGCAACATAAATCAACAGGTAACTGATAAATTCATCAATGTATGAAACCTTCCTCGCTCACAAACCTTGGCTTTCTCATCAGGAAATGATGCACTGAATGAAACTCTTAAAATCCATACATTTCCTCCGTCTCTGCTGGTTAGCAATGAAAACACGCTGGCACGGGTTAACCGGAGCGCTGTCTGAGCTTACAGACGTAATGAAGTACAACATCATAATGTGCATGATTTACAAGCGTCCACATTAATAACAGATCATGCAAACGGCACGACACGGTGTTTTACTCTTGCCAAGAGCCAAAAACATTCATTAAAATAGATTTAACCATAAAATGTTATTTCATGCACTCGCACTGACTTCAGCTTCCTGTACACGTGAATCTGTCAAGAACATGTCAAACTCACATTTCACCCCTAAATCAATATATATATATATATATATATATATATATATATATATATATATATATATATATAAAATAAAATGAAGCCTATTTATTAGGAACATTAAGATTTGTTTGCATTGCAACATTATTTTCATGGCAATTTAAACACTTTTTTTTTTGTATCACCCTGAATGAAGCCTGTATTTATAATGCATTATAAGGGTATTCTTAATGCATTATAATGCATGCATAATGCCTTACAAACAACCTTACCATCTGATCAATAATCATAACAGCTACAATACATTATAATACTTATGTATTTGTCGATATAACTTTTAAGAGTACAATGCATTATAACACCAGATGAAGCCTGCATTTATAATGCATCATAAGGGTATTCATAGTGCATTATAATACATGCATAATGCATGTGTCATCTCATGAATAACCATAACAACAGTAATAACACTTACCTATTTGTGGTTATAACTATGAAGAGTATGATCATTTATAACACACTTTAGAGTTATAATGGATTATATATCTTATTGATTCATATATTTTACTTTCTCAAGTCTCATATCTTGACGTTATCGATACAGTATCTAATGCGCTTTATAATGTGCTCGTAATATTTATTATTGGTCTTTGTCTGCTTTAAGTAAAGTAACAGAAGTTAAGTCTTCTTTTAAACAGCCGTAAGACATCATGAAGTGGTTATAAGACATTTCCCTTCAGGTGAAATCACCGCTGTGTGGCTTTACCACATCTAATAAGTAGGAAAGTATTATTACTGTTGTTACAGTTATTGAGAGGAACATTCATAATTTGCCCACAGGTGTAGAATTAATATCTGCTCATAAAAATAAATAAATATAAAATATAAATAAAAAAATAATAATATGAATATAATATATAACGTAATATAATGAAAAATTTAAATTAAATAATAAAATATAGAATTGTATTGTGTAGAATTATATGTAGAATTACATCTCATAAAATAAATAAATAACAATAAATATAATATATAATATATATAATTAATAGTTAAAATAAATAAAATTAAAATTAAATAAAATATAGAATTGTATTATTGTGTGTAGAATTACATGTATAATTAACATCTGCTCATAAAAATAAATAAATATAAAATATAACTAAAAAATAATAATATGAATATAATATATAACATAATATAAAAAATTTTATTAAAATAAAAAATTAAAATTAAATAATAAAATATAGAATTGTATTATTGTGTAAAATTATATTTAGAATTAACATCTTCTCATAAAATAAAATACAGAAAAATATAACAATAAATATAATAGATAATATAATATATATAATTAATAGTTAAAATAAATAAAATAAATACAATTAAAATAAATAAAATATAGAATTGTATTATTGTGTGTAGAATTACATGTAGAATGGACATCTGCTCATAAAATAAAATACAGAAAAATATAATATAATAAATATAATATCATTCATATAATATGTAGTGGACAGCACATTCCAGGGCCCAGTTTATGGCCGGGCTCCTCTCTGCCTGTAACAGTGGACAAAGGTTTGCTACATTTTGATTGGATCCTGGTGGACTAACACAAACAAACTGTCCAACACCATCAGATAAAGATGCCAGGACAACAGCCAGACACCTCTTAGAGGCAAGAAGAAGACCTCCGGTGCCAAGCCCAGGAAGGACAGGACTTCTCATTGGTCCACATGCAGTTTCTGCCCTTCACCCATCTAGAGACTGATCCCTAATGTCCTGGTCTGTGACTGCCATACAAATTCCTCAGGACCTCAGCAGTTGTGAGTGAAAAAGAAAGACCACAATGATCCATCCAAATCCATTCATAACTATGTTTGGAAACCTTAAGACTGATGTAAACTACACATCCATTTCATACTTATTCAGAGAAATAAGTATTCTCAGTGACAGCTCTTTGTAATGCAACATCTTACACAGATTGAGCTGTTAATGAACAAATGAATGAACAGTTCAATCTTTCTCCATCATGTTTGGTGTCTATTTGTTTAGAATATTGCCAAGGGTATTCTGATGGTGGTTTGTAAAGTGAGAAATGCACTGGTAAACTTTAAAGACACTTTAAAGACTTCTAACTGTGTAGAGTATGCAAATGAGTTCCACAGGGGAAAGAAGGGTGGGCCACACTGTGTGCCCGCTCTCATGCCAGCAGCCAATCACAGCACTGGAATGGAAAAGCGGCAAATTGAAATCTCCTCCTCATTGGAAAGGGATAAAGGTACCCTTTAAACAGACACTCCTTGTTCTGGGTCTCTCCTCGAGAGAGATAAACAGTTCACCAAGTTCTGAGTCTGTCCAGGGAGGATGAGACTGTGACAGAGCAACCAAGTTCTGAGTCTCCCCTTTAGAGAGACATAACAGATACACTGTAACATTCTGAGCCTCTGGTTTATCCAGAGAAACAACAAAAGATCAGAGGATCTGAGTCTACAGCTGGTGAGGCAGCAACAGATACGACCACGTTCTGAGCCTCCAGCCTGTGAGGAAAGAGACATTAACAAACACTACATTCAGAGTTTTAGTCCAGCGAGACAGTGACGATACAGCACGTCCCGAGTCTCCATGCCAGAGGGACAAAAGCGGATTGACCAAGTCCTGGGAGGCAGAAGACACATTTGCAACAAGGTTAAGCTCAGGAGAGCAAACCTTCACTTCAAGGTTCCTTCATCTGCGTGTTCCAGATTTTAGGACCCTTTGGTGGCTCCAAGAGATCAGCATCCCACAGATCTTCTGTTGAAACGGATTCCAGCTCTTTCCCACTGCATTGTCTCCCAGCACAACCAGTGGAAGAAGTCACCGCCATCGGACTGCTTACTCAACCATGTGGAATGTAAATATCACTTAACCAAACCTCTGGAATGGAATGATTGACAGCTCCTGTCTGGAGTGTTCTCATACAGCCAAGGTAAAAGACCTCGACTAGTGTCCCAAACTAAGAGAGGGGGAAGGTGGTCATCTGATGTACTCATAACCACACCTTAAGTGACAGGTGATCCAACAAAAAAAAAACCCTTATAATGCATTATAAATATAGGCTAGTGTTACCCAGTGGAACAAAAACTATGACACAAAGTTTTAATAATGTTTATAATATTTTAAAAAATGCATTTCTTCAGCTTTCTAAAGATTGGCGACTTCTCAAACTGGGCTCGTATTTCTGAGCTGAGAACAGTTCAGTAATGAATGAATAAAAATGGACTTGTTCAAGTCATTTAGGAAGCGGCAGCTCAAAAAGGACTTTTAATCCAATGTTCCCAGAAAAAGAGTATCCTGAGGGTCAATAAAGAGTGAGGAGAGACTTGCAGACATCAGGGTTTCTGATCAACACACAGTGGCCAGAATCTCCAACCAATCAACGTTTGAACTCACGCCAAGAAAGAGCCATGAGATCTGATCCTGCTGGAGAATAAGGGAAGAAGCTGTGAAGAAGAAGAAAAACCCGTTTATCCCTTTTCAAGGAGAATATTCCTCTCCTTCTTTCAGAGATCCAACACAATCCCATTATCTGCGCTGAAACTTCAGTATGAGCTCGAGCTCCAGTGTCTTATCACCGCAAACCACTGCGTCAAAACTAACTTCACAACTACAGACGGACCGAAGCCATTAATGAGATGAATCCAGAGGGATCCAATCGCAGCGTCCCAGACAGAGAGAGGAAACTTTACAAACACTATCTGGAATATAAAAGCAATGCTAACCCTTCTGCAGGGAAATGCATGAAACGCATCCAATCATCATCTGCTTTTATGAGTGAGAGATGTGAATCAGCTCCGGTACGGCTGTGTGACGCTGACGCCGCGTCTCTAAAGGGATTCAGGGCGTCTGGGATCTGATCCGGCCCTGTGAAACGCCTGTAACACACCAGGACGTTCAACAATGTCAATCTTACTACAACATCTCAAAATCTAAATATATATTTTGCTTCAAGAAAATAAAGCCTATTTTTATGACCATAAGAATTTGTTTGCATTGCAAGATTATTTTCTTGGAAATTTAATCACTTTTTTAAACCACCTGCAGTGCAACAAATACTATCATGACAAATAAAGTCATAACAATATTCTTAATAATATTAATAAAGACTAATATACAAATTGCAAAAAAAAAAAATATTTTTACATCTGCTCATAAATAAAATAATAATAAAATAAATAAACAAAATAAATAAAATAAAAAATAATAAAATAAAAAGGAAAATAGAAATAGAAAATTCAATTAAAATAAAATTACATAAAATAAACCCACAGGTGTAGAATTAACATCTGCTCATAAATAAAATACTAATAAAATAAACAAAATAAAATAAAATAATTAATATAAAATTAATTTTATTAAATAAAAGAAAAAAATAAAAATTTATATAAAATAAACCCATAGGTATAGAATTAACGTCTGCTCATTAATAAAATAAAATAAAATAATAAAATATAATATAAAATTAACCCACGTGTAGAATTAACATCAGATCATAAAATAAAAAAATTAAAAATTAAAAATTAAACATAATATAATAATAAAATATATAAATATTTAAAATGAATAAATAATTCAAATAAATTCAAATAAAATATGTCAAGACCCATACTCATATTCAATCTAAAAAAGGTAAATACAAATCCATGAGATTCAACAAAAAATATTAACATCGGCTCTCGCATAAAATAAAAATTAAATACAATTAAATTAAATAATAAAATATATAAATATTTAAAATAAATAAATATATTAAATAAATTAAATAAATTAAAATCAAATATGTCAAGACCACACTCATATTTCATCTAAAAAAATCGAAATACAAATTCATGAGAGGGATTCATGAGATTCAACCAAATATGTCTGCAAACATCTGCTCTCGCTGGTCAACGAGTGAAACACTTCAGTCGGTAAGCCGTCAATATGTGAAAGCACAATAAACTCTGAAACTGCTTATAAACTGAAGAGAGCGAAAGTGTGTTGTGTTCACAGTGAACGGATCAGGAAAACACAACTACATTCATGGCAGTAATGATGAGATCATATGAGAGAATGAAGGTGATGGATGACATCGACCCTCAGCACAGATCCATGATCCTCTTTGTTCCTCCAGACGAGAGCTTCAGTAACAGCCATCACATGACATGCTAATGGCTGTGATAAATGCACAGGGAACAGCACAGACGTCAAAGGCTTCAGCGACGCCACATCACAAATCTCTGGCGTAAGACGATCTTCAGCACATCACAACCGCCTCATGACTCTACGTTTATGATCACGCGGAAGACAAAAGAGCTCAGAACTGAGAAACACTCACATTCACAGACGCAAAACTATGATTACTGCACAAACAAACGGATCGGTTTGTACTGACAATCTGCTCACTAAAGAAACGAGTAACTTCACCTCAAAAACCTCATTCAGAGCTGCTCTTCATCATCACACAAACACACCAGAGGACTCTGGGAATGTGTGTGTGTGGCGTGTGGTTTCTGGTGCATTAATCAGTTCATCTGGAAATCTGGATCTTGTGGTTGTGGCATTAATTCAACCTTCATCCTCCCATTAACCTACTTTTCAACACTGTGTGTAATGAGCGACGCCTCCCGCCTTCAGGAGTCAAGCCTCTGCTGTGTTTCTTCATATCATACATATTAACATCCATATTTAACAACAGCAAATAAGTGTACGCACAATTAAAATAAAAATTGCATACAAACAACTTTTTATATTTGACACACACACACACACTACAGGTCAAAAGTTTCTGAAAGAGTCTCTTCTGTACAGTAAATCAGTGAAATATTATTCCAGTGTAAAACAGCTGTTTTCTATGTGAATATATAGTAAAAAGTCACTCTCACACACACACACTCACTGACTCACTCACACACTGACACACACTCTCACACACACATACACACACTCACACACACACACTCTCTCTCAAAATGCAAGAATAAACCATGCAGTATTCTGTGATTGTTTGCAGGAAGATTTTAGAACAATATTATCAAAACGGCTAAATATAAGGCAGTATACACTATATTGCCAAAAGTATTGGGCCGCCCCTCCAAATCACTGAGTTCAGGTGTTCAATCCCTTCATTGCCACAGGTGTATAAATCAAGCACTAGGCATGCAGACGCTTCTACAAACATTTGTGAAAGAATGGGTCGCTCTCAGGAGCTCAGTGAACTCAAGCGTGGTACCGTGATAGGTTGCCACCTGTGCAATAAGTCCATTCCTGACATTTCCTCACTACTAAATATTCCACGCTCAACTGTTAGTGGGATTATAACAAAGTGGAAGCAATTGGGAACAACAGCAACTCAGCCACAAAGTGATAGGCCACGTAAAATCACAGAGCGGGGTCAGCGCATGCTGAGGGACACAGAGCCAACTTTCTGCAGAGTCAACAGCTACAGACCTCCAAACTTCTGTGGCCTTCAGATGAGCTCAAGAACAGTGCGTAGAGAGCTTCATGGAATGGGTTTCCATGGCCGAGCAGCTCATCCAAGCCTTACATCACCAAGAGCAATGCAAAGCGTGGGATGCAGTGGGGTAAAGCACGCCACCACTGGACTCTAGAGCAGTGAGACGTGTTCTCTGGAGTGACCAATCATGCTTCTCTGTCTGGCAATCCCATGGACGAGTCTGGGTTTGGCGGTTGCCAGGGGAACTGGACTTGCCTGACTGCATTGTGCCAAGTGTAAAGTTTGGTGGAGGGGGGATTATGGGGTGGGGTTGTTTTTCAGGGGTTGGGCTTGGCCCCTTAGTTCCAGTGAAAGGAACTCTTAATGCTTCAGCATACCAAGACATTTTGGACAATTTCATGCTCCCAACTTTGTGGGAACAGTTTGGGGATGGCCCCTTCCTGTCCCAACATGACTGCGCTCCAGTGCACAAAGCGTCGGTCCATAAAGACATGGATGAGTGAGTTTGGTGTGGAGGAACTTGACTGGCCTGCACAGAGTCCTGACCTCATCCCGATAGAACACCTTTGGGATGAATTAGAGCGGAGACTGCGAGCCAGGCCTTCTCGTCCATCATCAGTGCCTGACCTCACAAATGCGCTTCTAGAAGAAGGGTCAAAAATTCCCATAAACACACTCCTAAACCTTGTGGAAAGCCTTTCCAGAAGAGTTGAAGCTGTTATAGCTGCAAAGGGTGGGCCAACTCCATATTAAACCCTACAGATTAAGAATGGGATGGCATTAAAGTTCATGTGCATGTAAAGGCAGGCGTCACAAAACCTTTGGCAATATAGTGTATCTGTATATAACTAGTATGAAACCAAAAGAGATGTAAGTAACATTAAAGTAATTCAACTAGATACTAAAGAATCAAACAAAGACAAAGACTATATGACGCAGCAGAACGTTCTTTCTCATCACTAGTGGAGTTTATGCTTCTCTACTACAAGAATGTGACGACGCCCAGAGACCACAGACTCTTTCAATGACATCATACAATCAGGAGTTACAGGCCTTGTTTGACTAACGACCGAACTCCCAGAGAGATGCACTAACGAGGGCGCGGTTACTGTCGAGTCTTAGTGAACGAGAGCAGGAAAGAGCTGTCTGTCGTCTGAGATCAGTCTCCCATCATGCACCTGCACTACAATCATTATATCCTGAATTAGGGGTGTAAAGTACCCAAAAACAGCTTTGAGTTCACTATTCGGTGTGATTTTCTGCTTTTTTTGTTAAACAGTGCTTTACTGTTTTTAAATAACATCTGTCAAATGTGTCAATATTGGCACATTTCATAGTGCATTTACACTCAAAACATATACAATTGCATATACAATTTCCATCCGTTTGGATTAGAGTTTTAACAAACAAAATGTAAAATTAATGTGATGCATATTTGTCGGTCATATGTAAATGAATCATGCACGTGTACGGTAACAATCTGACATGGAGCTATTTTCTTATTTCTGATGCATCTTTGGCCTTTTCGCCATTTTATTAAAAATGGTCCACTAAAACCACATTTTATCATCTTTAACTAGCAACTAGAGATGCACATTTTGTTCAGTTTGACTCCTTGAGGGCTCGACAGATAAATCAGGACTCGGGATGATCAGATGAAATCACACACACGACGGCAGAGAAACCTGTGTTCAGAGAGGTCACATGACGATGAAAGGACTGAGACGCTGTAGTGTGGCGTCTTTGGCAAGACGGCTCTTCTCCTGGCAGCAGAACAGAGGCAGAAACATTCACTACAGGCCACCAGGAAAACCAATCCGTCATCCGTGACATCTCAGGGCCTCCGTTCAATCTGAAACTTTCCATAAAGCGACAAAATTCCCACCAAATGTCTGACATGCTGGCATGAAGAGGTGCTTATCCCGCTCTAAACGCTTCCAGAGATTCAGATCCGACCGCAGCGCTCGGCTCACAGGCTGACCAACCTGCTCACTGTACAATTATGAATGTGTTTTACACTTTTACAGGCATTTAAATCATATCACACATCTTTTAAGTTTATATCAAGCACAAAAGTTTAATTATAATTTATCACAGCGTGCACCAGCCAGGAGATCTTAAAGGGATAGTTCGCCTAAAAATGGTTATTTCAGTGTTTATTGTCCAGCTGCTCTGTGTCTTTCTGTTTCCTGTAACTGTAAAACCCATTTCCTGTGTTCAGATCAGAGGGATCTTCCTTCATCCTCATCCTCATCCATCTCCACCCACTGAAGACGACAGACTCTGAGGAGATTCACCCACAGGAAACACAGGCGTAATGAACAGACAGATAAACACACACGAGTGACGTCTCAGCGCGGCTCATGTTCCTCTCAGATCTGAGCGAACCAACAGGCAAACGCTCAGTAGCACAACAATGAAAATGACCAATAAAACTATCCATATACACTATATTGCCAAATGTATTGGGCCGCCCCTTCAAATCCCTGAGTTCAGGTGTTCAATCCCTTCATGGCCACAGGTGTATAAATCAAGCACTAGGCATGCAGACGCTTCTACAAACATTTGTGAAAGAATGGGTCGCTCTCAGGAGCTCAGTGAACTCAAGCGTGGTACCGTGATAGGTTGCCACCTGTGCAATAAGTCCATTCCTGACATTTCCTCACTACTAAATATTCCACGCTCAACTGTTAGTGGGATTATAACAAAGTGGAAGCAATTGGGAACAACAGCAACTCAGCCACGAAATGATAGGCCACGTAAAATCACAGAGCGGGGTCAGCGCATGCTGAGGGTCACAGTGCACAGAAGACACCAACTTTCTGCAGAGTCAATAGCTACAGACCTCCAAACTTCAGATGAGCTCAAGAACAGTGTGTAGAGAGCTTCATGGAATGGGTTTCCATGGCCGAGCAGCTCATCCAAGCCTTACATCACCAAGTGCAATACAAAGCGTGGGATGCAGTGGGGTAAAGCACACCGCCACTGGACTCTAGAGCAGTGAGACGTGTTCTCTGGAGTGACCAATCACGCTTCTCTGTCTGGCAATCCCATGGACGAGTCTGGGTTTGGCGGTTGCCAGGGGAACTGGACTTGCCTGACTGCATTGTGCCAAGTGTAAAGTTTGGTGGAGGGGGGATTATGGGGTGGGGTTGTTTTTCAGGGGTTGGGCTTGGCCCCTTAGTTCCAGTGAAAGGAACTCTTAATGCTTCAACATACCAAGACATTTTGGACAATTTCATGCTCCCAACTTTGTGGGAACAGTTTGGGGATGGCCCCTTCCTGTCCCAACTGCGCTCCAGTGCACAAAGCGTCGGTCCATAAAGACATGGATGAGCGAGTTTGGTGTGGAGGAACTTGACTGGCCTGCACAGAGTCCTGACCTCATCCCGATAGAACACCTTTGGGATGAATTAGAGCGGAGACTGCGAGCCAGGCCTTCTCGTCCAACATCAGGGCCTGACCTCACAAATGCACTTCTAGAAGAATGGTCAAAAATTCCCATAAATATCTATCCATCCATCCAAACTTTGATTTTCTAGA
>CM077211.1:37692595-37697595 GCA_039654625.1 Rhinogobio ventralis
AGTGAGTGTGTGAGAGTGAGTGTGTAAGAGTGTGTGTGTGAGTGTGTGCGTGTGTCTGAGTGTGTGTGTGTGTGTGCATGAGGGTGTGAGAGAGAGTGTGTGCGTGACAGAAAGAGAGAGTGTGTGTGTGCATGAGTGTGTGAGAGAGAGAGAGTGTGTGCGTGAGAGAAAGAGTGTGTGTGCGTGCGAGTGTCTGTGAGTGTGTGTGTGCATGAGGGTGTGAGAGAGAGAGAGAGTGTGTGCGTGAGAGAAAGAGAGTGTGTGTGTGTGCGCGAGTGTGTGTGTGTGTGAGTGTCTGTAAGTGTGTGCGTGTTTGTGTCTGTGTGTCTGTGAGTGTGTGTGTCGGTGAGAGTGAGTGTGTGTGAGTGAGTGAGTGTCTGTGAGAGTGTGTGAGAGTGAGTGTGTGAGAGTGAGTGTGTAAGAGTGTGTGTGTGCGTGTGTCTGAGTGTGTGTCTGTGCATGAGGGTGTGAGAGAGAGGGTGTGAGAGAGAGTGTGTGCGTGAGAGAAAGAGAGAGTGTGTGTGTGCGTGAGTGTGTGAGAGAGAGAGAGTGTGTGCGTGAGAGAAAGGAGTGTGTGTGTGTGTGCGCGAGTGTCTGTGAGTGTGTGTGTGCATGTGTGTGTGCGTGAGAGAAAGAGAGAGTGTGTGTGCGCGTGCGAGTGTCTGTTAGAGTGTGTGTGTGCATGAGTGTGTGAGAGAGAGAGTGTGTGTGTGTGTGGGTGTGTGTATGTGTGAGAGTGTGCGCTTGTGTTAGTGTGTGAGTGAGTGTATGTGTGTTTGTGTGTGTGTTCTGCTATAAAATGCGTCTAAATTGGAGAAAAGATGCTTTCAATGCACAATTGAAAATAAGCATTTATTTTTAACAGACGAATCCCAAAGCGCAGAAAGAAGGAGCTGAAATCCACGTCTGACTTATCATCAAAAGCGTATAAAGTATCTTTCCAGCAGAAGCTCATTTCCCTCCAAAAATGGATTTAAAAGTCGATTTTCTAAGATGCTAATAAACTAATTCAAGCCAGGCGCGAAGCAGAGCTCTTCAATTCCAGCAAGCTTTGCTCAGATTTGTTCTACATGACGACTGGAACACAGAGGGGAAATCTCTCAAACTAACCCAGACCAACACTTCCCTCTGCTCCGAAACTACAGCAAAGTGAAAATCCCCACAATGTCATTTCAGTTATTAATACACACCGGAACAACTCCAGCAAATAACACACACACTCACGGATCGCATTAGCAAAGCCATTGAATGCTGTTAATTGCTGGAGTGTAAATAGCAGTAATACTAATTACGATAATGATTGTGATGATCACACCTAAGTGAGGGCCGTGACTATACACACACACACACACACACACACACACACACACACACACTGCTGCTGATTGCAATCATCCTTAATTACAGTGAAGTCTCTTTCTAAGCATTCTGTTTGTCACACTGTTGAAGTAAATAACTGAACGCTTGAGATACAGAGTCTTTAACGTCTGTGATCACAGCAGCACAAAACATCCCCCAGTTCTTACATAATGTGTCCATGCAATCCATTTACGCCTTAGAGGTGGTATTTAGGCGTTTCACCATTTTAAATAACTCTCTTTAGTGTGTAATGTTACTGTTTGAGCAGGAGTTCTTCTCTATATCAGTGTCAGTGTTTCTGAACTCCCTGAAACGCCTCCATTGCAGTCTTGAGTTTTCTTCTAGGTACGAACACGAATATGCAGAATAAAAGGGCGGGGCCTGGTTGACTTAGTTAGTAGTGTGTTGAAACTGGTGCGACATTTCTCCAGACATGCTCGGAATGCTTGACCAGTCACAACACACTGCTCACTGACAGACTGGGAAGAGAGGAGCTGCAACAATGGAGAATATGCTATACAGTTGCTATGGTGTTCTGGCTGGTTGCCAGGGTGTTGCTATGATGTTCTGGATGGTTGTCAGGGTGTTGCTATGGTGTTCTGCATGATTGCCAAGGCATTGCTATGGTGTTCTGGCTGGTTGCCAGGGTGCTGCTATTGTGTATTGGGTGATTGCCAGGGCATTGCTATGGTATTCTGGCTGGTTGTCAGGGTGTTGCTATGATATTCTGGATGGTTGCCAGGGCATTGCTATTGTGTATTGGGTAACTGCCACGGCATTGCTATACAGTTGCTATGGTGTTCTAGCTGGTTGATAGGGTGCTGCTATGCAGTTGCTATGGTGTTCTGGATGGTTGCCAGGGCACTGCTAATATGTATTGGGTACTGCCACAGAAATGATGTACAGTTGCTATGGTGTTCTGAGTGGTTGCTAGAGTGTTGCTACATGGTTGCTATAATGTTCTGGATGGTTGCCAGGGTGTTGCTATGGTGTTCTGGATGGTTCCCAGGGCGTTGCTTTTGTGTATTGGTTAACTGCCACGGCATTGCTATACACAGTTGCTATGGTGTTCTAGCTGGTTGCCAGGGTGTTGCTATGCAGTTGCTATTGTGTGTTGGGTAACTGTGACAGCATTGCTATACAAGTCAAGTCACCTTTATTTATATAGCGCTTTTTACAATGCAGATTGTTTCAAAGCAGCTTCACAGTATTAAACAGGAAAATAGTGCAACAGAATTTGATTCGTCTGTACAGCCGCTCTGGAGAAAACTGGTCAGTCATCAGCTCATTTCAATTATCATATAGTGTCAAGTAATGTAGTTGACATAATTCATTTAGTTTAGTAATTACATTTATTTGGATATTTATTTGAAAATTTAGTGTCCCCAACTTAGCAAGCCAAGCCAAAGAGTACAGTTGCTATGGTGTTATGGCTGGTTGCCAGGGTGTTGCTATGCAGTTGCTATTGTGTGTTGGGTAACTGTCACGGCATTGCTATACAATTGCTATGGTGTTCTGGCTGGTTGCTAGGGTGCTGCTATGCGGTTGCTATGATGTTCTGGATTGTTGCCAGGGTGTTGCTATGGTGTTCTGGATGGTTGCCAGGGTGTTGCTATGGTGTTCTGGATGGTTGCCAGGGTGTTTCTATGGTGTTCCACATGATTGCCAGTACACTGGAGTCTCTGTGATATGCTGCTCTCTAGACGTGGCTCGGATGCATCCAATCGCTATGAGCACTAGTACTAGTGATGCTTGACTTAAACATCACTAATCAAAAAACAGTGTTAATCATTTCAGTATGAGAGTGGAAGCTCTCCAAACACTCCCTGCCATCCAAAATGCTTCTCACTAGGTCCAACACTAAATCAAATATCAGCACAAGCACAACATGAGATCCAAGAGTCTTTCTCCAGTGGCTGTGAGTTTCTCAGACTTCATGAACCAAAACCAGACTCAGAAAATCCCACCATAAGAAGAACATGTGCTGCCAGGTATCCATCAAAACACCCATCGGCAGCGTGAGGAACACAGACGTTCACGCAGAGGTCAGCTGAGGTCGTCCTTGCAAACGAGACGTCTTCCCTGTATCTGTATTCGGCTCACAGCATCTCTGTGTGCGTCTGAGGAGCGCTCGGCGGATTACAGACAAACTGCAAATATTTGCACTCAAGACTTTGAGCGAAAGGACGGAGGGGATCGAAGGGGATTGTGATATATGCAACACTGTGGAGAAGGACAAGAGATGATCATCTGCTATCAGGAAAGTCATGCGAGTCTCGAAGCAGCAGAACATCCTCAGGTCAGCTGTCATCATAAGATGTACAGCGTCTGTAACATGCAATGTCACGTCAGGAGGAGTCATGTGACCGCGGCCCGGCGCTGGTTTCCTGTTTCCGCACACATTCACATTCAGCACAAACGCAGAGGCGCCTTTTAAAAGTGGCAAATTATTTCACAGCGGGACAAAATGCACAATTTCATCTAAATAAATTAAACTGTGAATCTCTCGCCGTGAGGTGTGACACCAGACACAAAGAGCCGCGCGCCCGCCTCTGACTGAAGTGCTAAATATGCAAAGAGAGAATTATGCTAGAATAGATAGACAAGTGTGTGTGTGTGTGTGTGTGTGTGTGTCACGTCATTTCAATTTCACTGCATTTTAGCACTGAAGGCAATTGATTTCTGGCTTGCGAGAGAAAGTGATCCGCCATGAAAGGTTCTGCTTTAACTGAGCTTCTGTAGATCACTTAACAAATGAACAGATTCAGCTTCAGGAAACGGATTCATCCGTTACGGCTGCAGCATCGAGCGTTACCGCGGTAATGAAACGAGAAGTTTAATTCTGTCACTGCGCAAAGCAGCCTTCACTAATTCACTTCTGCTGAAAACTCATCACGTTCATTCAAACTATTAAATATTAAAATCACAGTTCAGTATGTAAACGTTACTGCTTTTGATTGAGTTTGAATGATGAAGACAATCAGCACAAATAAAAAAATATGTTCGTATTAAATTATTATAAATATGTTCACGTTAATATTTTAATAATTAAACAACACATTCACATGCTCATGGTTCTCCAATGCCAGTTAACCATCTTATAATAAAGCTATGTACTTGTTTGTTAAGTAAATGATTAATGAAAAATAGCAGAATTGACAAATATTCTTATTTATAGAAATACACAATATTAAAATTCTGCTTAATTCTGATAATAAGCTGATAATTATTTTCATGCTATTTTGGCCGATAACTAATAGATGGTCAATATTAAAATGTTCTAGTATTTAATACATTTTTTTGTTTAGCTGCATCATAAATTAATTATTGAATAAATTACTAAATTATTTATTTATTTAATAAATGGTTAAATAAATAAATTATTAATGTATTAAATAAATAAGTCATTTATCTATTTATTTATATATGCATTTATGATACAGCTAAACAAATAAAATATAAAATACTTTTTTAGTATTAGTATTTAAATATTTAATCAGTTTTATTTTTAATTCATATCATTATTATTATTATTATTTTTACATTTAATGATTTAATTAACTTTTTTCCATTGACTGAAAAAAGTGATTGTTTAGGAGCATCATAATTTACTAATTGAGTAAATGACATATTTATTCATT
>CM077211.1:37705095-37712595 GCA_039654625.1 Rhinogobio ventralis
AAAACATGTATTAAATATAAAAAACATATATTAAATATATACATGCATGTGTGCATATTTATATACACATAATAATTATACATAGTACACACACATATATTATGTTTAAAAAAAACTTTTATTTTGGATGTGATTATTCGTGATTAATCGGTTTGACAGCACTAATATAAATAAAACAACACACATCAGATCTGACCACACTCGATAGAACTAATCCATTCATTAATCAACCATTAATTATTCATTCATTCATGTCATTTATTTAGTAAAAATGACTGGTTTAGGAAACTCAAAATGTGTTTACAGAAAGCATTGCTATAATATAATATACACTGCTAACGACTTCATTTGGACAACTTTAAAGGAGATTTTCTCAATATTTTTTTCACTCAGGAAGATTATTTATTCACTCAATTTAAAAAAATGTCCCCCTATGACTGGTTTTGTGGTCTAGGGTCACATTTGTTTATTTTACAGATTGATTTTATTGTATTTTTTCAAATTGATTGATTTCCAAATTACTTATTTTAGTGAATATTATGTAATATAAATATGCATTTAATTGCAGCATATGAAATGCTTGTGTTATTTACTGTCTTAAAGCGTGATATCATATATATAGACTTTAAATGAATGGCATCGGCCATTTAAAAATCAGTATCTGTCGACTACTAGTACTCAAATGTGTTGTAGTTACTACTTTCTCCAGTGATGTTGTAGTTTGGCGTTTGACACTTTTTAAATGTTACTGCTGGTTTTTAGAATGTTCAGAGATCATTCAAATGTAACATTCACGGAGTGTTTGAAGAAAGATAACATGGAATGTTCCCTTAAAGCTACACTATGTATTATTTCGCCGCTAGGGGTCGCTAGCCTCTTCAAAACAATAACACAGAGTGTAGATTGATGACGCAGTGAATGAGCGCGGAGTCATGGAACTTGTCGTCATACCGATGGATCTAATAAAGTCCCACTGAAGTGCTTTGAAACGCGCAGCATTATTCCATGTGTTGACGTAATTTCCCCTGAAACGGCTCCAGCTGTAAACGGCCCATCCCCTTTTTTAAAACAGCCAATAGCGTTTCGTTTATATCACAGTTTGACTAGAACCTTTCTGTTTGGTAGAGCCGCAGTTTCCTCCTAATCTCTACCCGTTTATCATCATAATCTCCTCCATACTGCTTTGAAATAGAGCATTCTGTGCAACAATTTGTTTTGTTGTCTGCGCCGACTCGTGCATGTGATAGTTTCACATGCACACAAACAGTCTGATCCGGTCCAGAGACACGAGAGCTGTGCGTGTGAAACTAACGTGAAACCAGACTTCATTCGCCTCATCTGAAAGCATATTCTGATTGTTCCCTATCCCCTATATAGTGCACTGTCTGATCGTTCCCTATCCTCTATATAGTGCACTGTCTAATCGTTCCGTATCCCCTATATAGTGCACTGTCTAATCGTTCCCTATCCCCTATATAGTGCACTGTCTAATCGTTCCCTATCCCCTATATAGTGCACTGTCTGATCGTTCCCTATCCTCTATATAGTGCACAGTCTGAATCGTTCCCCTATATAGTGCACTGTCTAATCGTTCCCTATCCCCTATATTATGCACTGTCTGATCATTCCCTACCCTCTATATAGTGCACAGTCTGATCGTGCCCTATCCCCTGTATAGTGCACTGTCTGATTGTTCCCTATCCCCTATATAGTGCACTGTCTAATCGTTCCCTATCCCCTATATAGTGCACTGTCTAATCGTTCCCTATCCCCTATATAGTGCACTGTCTGATCATTCCCTATCCTCTATATAGTGCACAGTCTGATCGTGCCCTATCCCCTGTATAGTGCACTGTCTGATTGTTCCCTATCCCCTATATAGTGCACTGTCTAATCGTTCCCTATCCCCTATATAGTGCACTGTCTAATCGTTCCCTATCCCCTATATAGTGCACTGTCTAATCGTTCCCTATCCCCTATATAGTGCACTGTCTGATCATTCCCTATCCTCTATATAGTGCACAGTCTGAATCGTTCCCTATCCCCTATATAGTGCACTGTCTGATCGTTCCCTATCCCCTATATAGTGCACTGTCTAATGGTTCCCTATCCCCTATATTGTGCACTGTCTGATCATTCACCATCCTCTACATAGTGCACAGTCTGAATCATTCCCTATCCCCTATATAGCACACTGTCTGATCGTTCCCTATCCCCTTTATAGTGCACTGTCTGATCGTTCCCTATCCCCTATATAGTGCACTGTCTGAACGTTCCCTATCCCCTATATAGTGCACTGTCTGAACGTTCCCTATCCCCTATATAGCGCACTGTCTGATCGTTCACTATCCCCTTTATAGTGCACTGTCTGATCGTTCCCTATCCTCTATATAGTACACTGTCTGATCGTTCCCTAACCCCTATATAGTGCACTGTCTGAACGTTCCCTATCCCCTATATAGTGCACTGTCTGATCGTTCACTATCCCCTTTATACTGCACTGTCTGATCGTTCACTATCCCCTTTATAGTGCACTGTCTGATCGTTCCCTATCCCCTATATAGTGCACTGTCTGAACGTTCCCTATCCCCTATATAGTGCACTGTCTGATCGTTCACTATCCCCTTTATACTGCACTGTCTGATCGTTCACTATCCCCTTTATAGTGCACTGTCTGATTGTTCCCTATCCCCTATATAGTGCACTGTCTGAACGTTCCCTATCCCCTATATAGTGCACTGTCTGATCGTTCACTATCCCCTTTATAGTGCAGTCTGATCGTTCCCTATCCTCTATATAGTACACTGTCTGATCGTTCACTATCCCCTATATAGCGCACTGTCTGATCGTTCACTATCCCCTATATAGTGCACTGTCTGAACGTTCCCTATCCCCTATATAGTGCACTGTCTGATCGTTCACTATCCCCTTTATAGTGCAGTCTGATCGTTCCCTATCCTCTATATAGTACACTGTCTGATCGTTCACTATCCCCTATATAGCGCACTGTCTGATCGTTCACTATCCCCTATATAGCGCACTGTCTGATCGTTCACTATCCCCTTTTATAGTGCGATTTCAGCCGCAGCTTCAGCGTCTATTTAGAGGGCGGGGCTTCAGATTCTAGAGAGCATTTGATTGGACAGAAGATGTGATGAGAAGCTGAAGTCCGCAGTGATGTCATAAAAATCTGTGATCCATTTTAGCAGAAGTGAGACTGTAAATTTTGAATGCTTATATCTCGTAAATGCGAACACACCAGCTTATTCATAACCTTAAGGCTAACATATTCATACTAAACGCTAAAAAAACCTGATTTTGATTTCAGGATGCCTTTAAAGGGTGATTTTCTCAATACTGCACAGATTCCAGATTTTCAAATAGTTGTATCTCGGCCAAATATTGTCCTATCCTAACAAACCACACATCAATGGAAAGATTACTTATTCAGCTTTCATGATCTATAAATCTAAAAATGACCCTTATGACTGGTTTTGTGGTAATCTTCTTCTTACATATTACCAACAAACATCTTCTGAATATTATTTTCCATGATAATCAACATTATCCCACAAAAGCTGCTGAATGAGCTCAACTTGTATTGAATCCATAACATTCCCTTACAAAATGTGTATTTTTTTAATCTAACATGTTTACACATTTACAAACATATGAATTTGCAGAACTTGAATGCAACAAAAGCCATAATGCCAAAATCATGTCCTCTGTGTGATGCTTTTGATAAACCTGAGCCAATGCCCCATTCTAACATCAGGCCAGCGTATGAACCGGTGTATGATGTGGCTCGCGATATGAAGAATATGTGGAACAGAGCAGAATCTGAACACGCGTGACGGGACGACTGCAGGCGTTTATCTTCAGCTAATGGACTCAGTTTGTGCATTACAGTCTGACCTAAATAACTTACTGAGTAAGTGAGTATGTACGAGTGAGTGTGTGCGTGTGACAGTGTGAGTGAGTGAGTGTGTGTGCGAGTAAATGAGTGTGTGTGTAAGTGAGTGTGTACGAGTGAGTGTGTGCGTGTGACAGTGTGAGTGAGTGAGTGTGTGTGAGTGTGTGTGCGAGTAAATGAGTGTGTGTGTAAGTGAGTGTGTACGAGTGAGTGTGTGAATGTGTGCGTGTGACAGTGTGAGTATGTGAGTGTGAGTGAGTGTGTGTGTGTGTGTGTGTGTGAGTGAGTGAGTGAGTGAGTGTGAGTGTGTGTGTGTGAGTGAGTGAGTGAGTGTGAGTGTGTAAGTGAGTGTGTGCGAGTGAGTGTGTGAGTAAGTGAGTGTGTACGAGTGAGTGTGTGAGTAAGTGAGTGTGTACGAGTGAGTGTGTGCGTGTGACTGTGAGTGAGTGAGTGAGTGAGTGAGTGAGAGTAAGTGTGAGTGAGTGTGTGAGTGTGTGAGTGTGTGTGTGAGTGTGCGAGTAAGTGAGTGTGTGCGAGTGAGTGTGTGAGTAAGTGAGTGTGTGCGAGTGACCGTGTGTGTGAGTGAGTGAGTGAGTGAGTGAGTGTGAGTGTGTGTGTGTGAGTGAGTGAGTGCGTGTAAGTGAGTGTGTGCGAGTGAGTGTGTGAGTAAGTGAGTGTGTGCGAGTGAGTGTGTGAGTAAGTGAGTGTGTACGAGTGAGTGTGTACGAGTGAGTGTGTACGAGTGAGTGTGTGAGTGTGTGCGTGTGACACTGTGTGAGTGAGTGAGTGAGTGAGTGTGAGTGAGTGTGTGAGTGTGTGTGTGAGTAAGTGAGTGTGTGCGAGTGAGTGTGTAAGTAAGTGAGTGTGTACGAGTGAGTGTGTGCGTGTGACTGTGAGTGAGTGAGTGAGTGAGAGTGAGTGTGAGTGAGTGTGGGAGTGTGTGAGTGTGTGTGTGAGTGTGCGAGTAAGTGAGTGTGTGCGAGTGAGTGTGTGAGTAAGTGAGTGTGTACGAGTGAGTGTGAGTGTGTGCGTGTGACAGTGTGAGTGAGTGAGTGTGTGAGAGTGAGTGAGTGTGTGCGAGTGAGTGTGTGAGTAAGTGAGTGTGTACGAGTGAGTGTGTGAGTGTGTGCGTGTGACTGTGAGTGAGTGAGTGAGTGAGTGAGAGTGAGTGTGAGTGAGTGAGTGTGTGTGTGAGTGTGCGAGTAAGTGAGTGTGTGCGAGTGAGTGTGTGAGTAAGTGAGTGTGTGCGAGTGACCGTGTGAGTGAGTGAGTGTGTGCGTGCGCGAGTAAGTGAGTGTGTGCGAGTGAGTGTGCGAGTAAGTGAGTGTGTACGAGTGAGTGTGTGCGTGTGACAGTCTGAGTGAGTGAGTGAGTGAGTGTGTGAGTGAGTGAGTGAGTGAGTGAGTGTGTGTGTGAGTGAGTGTGTGTGCGTGTGTGTGTGTGAGTGAGTAAGTGAGTAAGTGAGTGTGTGTGTGAGTGAGTGAGTGAGTGAGTGAGTGAGTGAGTGTGTGTGAGTGAGTGTGTGTGAGTGTGTGTGAGTGAGTGAGTGAGTAAGTGAGTAAGTGAGTGTGTGTGTGAGTGAGTGAGTGAGTGAGTGAGTGAGTGTGTGTGAGTGAGTGTGTGTGAGTGTGTGTGAGTGAGTGTGTGTGAGTGAGTGAGTGAGTGTGAGTGTGAGTTTGAGTGTGTGTGTGAGTGTGTGTGTACTGTATGCATATATTGTATAAATGTATAATTATACAAATACAGTATATTTGCATAAAAACAAATTAAAATATAAATACAATGATCCATTAAGGTCTATATATTTAATCATATTTAATAAATTAACTCTTGTGGATCAGGGTGGAATAACTTCATTTCCCAGAAGGCATCACCTGTGTTAGATATCTTTGAATTAGAATTTAGTTCATTCCTCTTCCTGTCATTCATTATAATTCTACTTCCTGTGTGTTTTGCTCAATTCAAAGTCACACAACTGAAGGGAGATTGAATTTTCCAGTTGAATTCTGCACACACACACACACATGTATTAAACGGCAAACAATAAATCAACAACTATATTAACTGCACTTCTGCTACTTGTTGCTTCATCTCAGCACAGTAAATTATGAATATTGATCATGGAGACGAGTGTGAGGCGGCAGGCTGGCTGCGGATCAATAGTGTGGTGTTAATTAGCAGCACGGCCTGCTGGGAAACGTCTAATGGCAGATGAAGAGCTGTATGTGCCAGAAACACACATCTCACGAGAGACATCCGTCCATCATCTCACGCCTGACGTGATCTGACATTACACAACATCATTCTGATGACGAGTTATGATCCATAAACATCATGAGGTCAGACACAAATACATAATTCTGAGGGTTCATGCACTGAATGAATCCAGTATGATTTATGAGTTTGTTTATATGAACCACACATTATCACATATTCTTTTACATGTGCATCACTTCTGTTCTGAGATCAGTGTCAGTGACACCACAAGCTTAACTGGGGATTCTGACTCGAATATGTAGCAAATATAAGCAAACAAATAAACATGGACACATTCACAAGACATAATATGTATATTAACATATGCATAATGTGTATTTTTCAAAGGTTTACATGGCTTATATTTTCCTGACAAACTGATTATTGGCAGCTCTTAGAAATTTTGAGCTACTAATCTGATTATTAATGTATTATTAGGTTGCATTTAAACGTAGCGTCATCATACATTACTATTATGACCAATGACAATAAAAACAGACCCAAACTTCACAAAAATCTTAAGAAAATTAAATGAAAAATCGTTCCGTTCTCATTTTATATTTATATTTGATATTATATTGTAATACATTTTTTTTTAATAATAATAATAATAATATATATATATATATTAGAATTATTTTAATTTTATTTTATAGATTTTTTTGACTATTATATTACAATATTTTTATTATTTTTATTTATAATATTTCTATTACATTTATAACATAAATTCTACATTTATTACATCTAAAAATTATAAGATGTTCATAAGAATATTTCAATTCTTCAGTTTCGAAGTGCAATATTTTTAAAAATTCTTATTCTTTATTTTATAAATATATTTATACTATTATATATATTATATTGTATTATAATATATATTAATTATATTACATTATATCATATTATATTATGATATAATATAATTAATTTATAATAATTATATCAATTGTATTTCATAACACTACTTTTATGGTCTATAAAACATATAATATAAAATTCTAAGAAGTTTGCAAATTTTATTAATAATATTTTTTTTTTCGTAGGAAGAAAATGACAGGCTTTGGTGTTTATATGATTATATGGCTGTTCTTGCCAAGACTATATATATATATATATATTAATTTATTTCAGTTAAAGTTAACTATAATAACCCTGCTTAGATTATTACAATATTAAGAAAAAAGACAACATTCTTAAATGTATTCTTCAGCTAAAAAATAAGAATAAAATGGCTTTTGAGAATAAATGCCGCAGATCTAAATATGATCACTGCACATGAACATCTCTCTTTACATAAATACTTCCCATCCAGCAAAATCCACAGGGAT
>CM077211.1:37720095-37745095 GCA_039654625.1 Rhinogobio ventralis
AAATAAATGTATAAGTAACAAAATATTGTTTACATTTTAAATAATATTTAAATAAATAAATAAATACATTTAAATGCAGTTCTTTATGAAACATGAATAAATGAATGAATCTACACATTATTATTTAAATTCTGAAATAAAAATAAATAATTTACAATAATTTAAATGAGTATGTCAAATAAAAATATTATTTAAGTGTATTTATACTGTATTTTACATTAAAATGTATAAATAAAATAGTCATTATTTATAAATGAATAATATATAAATAAATGTATACACTCACCTAAAGGATTATTAGGAACACCATACTAATACTGTGTTTGACCCCCTTTCGCCTTCAGAACTGCCTTAATTCTACGTGGCATTGATTCAACAAGGTGCTGAAAGCATTCTTTAGAAATGTTGGCCCATATTGATAGGATAGCATCTTGCAGTTGATGGAGATTTGTGGGATGCACATCCAGGGCACGAAGCTCCCGTTCCACCACATCCCAAAGATGCTCTATTGGGTTGAGATCTGGTGACTGTGGGGGCCATTTTAGTACAGTGAACTCATTGTCATGTTCAAGAAACCAATTTGAAATGATTCGAGCTTTGTGACATGGTGCATTATCCTGCTGGAAGTAGCCATCAGAGGATGGGTACATGGTGGTCATAAAGGGATGGACATGGTCAGAAACAATGCTCAGGTAGGCCGTGGCATTTAAACGATGCCCAATTGGCACTAAGGGGCCTAAAGTGTGCCAAGAAAACATCCCCCACACCATTACACCACCACCACCAGCCTGCACAGTGGTAACAAGGCATGATGGATCCATGTTCTCATTCTGTTTACGCCAAATTCGGACTCTACCATCTGAATGTCTCAACAGAAATCGAGACTCATCAGACCAGGCAACATTTTTCCAGTCTTCAACTGTCCAATTTTGGTGAGCTCGTGCAAATTGTAGCCTCTTTTTCCTATTTGTAGTGGAGATGAGTGGTACCCGGTGGGGTCTTCTGCTGTTGTAGCCCATCCGCCTCAAGGTTGTGCGTGTTGTGGCTTCACAAATGCTTTGCTGCATACCTCGGTTGTAACGAGTGGTTATTTCAGTCAAAGTTGCTCTTCTATCAGCTTGAATCAGTCGGCCCATTCTCCTCTGACCTCTAGCATCAACAAGGCATTTTCGCCCACAGGACTGCCGCATACTGGATGTTTTTCCCTTTTCACACCATTCTTTGTAAACTCTAGAAATGGTTGTGCGTGAAAATCCCAGTAACTGAGCAGATTGTGAAATACTCAGACCGGCCCGTCTGGCACCAACAACCATGCCACGCTCAAAATTGCTTAAATCACCTTTCTTTCCCATTCTGACATTCAGTTTGGAGTTCAGGAGATTGTCTTGACCAGGACCACACCCCTAAATGCATTGAAGCAACTGCCATGTGATTGGTTGATTAGATAATTGCATTAATGAGAAATTGAACAGGTGTTCCTAATAATCCTTTAGGTGAGTGCAAGTAAAAAATATTATTGTTTAAATTTTAAATAATATTTAATTAAATATTTAAACTCATTTAAAACAACTGCTGAAAGATTTATTAACGGTGGATTCATTAATCACTTCAGCGTCGAGTCTCTGCTCGTGTTGCGCTGATATCGTCTGAAAGCATGAATATGACTATATCTCTGAGTCTTATGAGCGTCAGATAACCTGCCACATTATCAGCTCTTCACTAGATCATATCACCTATTACAGCTGTGAAAAGGCGACGCAGAGCGACGTGCGGCCCTCGCCCTCCAGGGGCCCAGACTGTGAAATAGTTTCTCGGGAATCACCGTGAGCTTTCGCAGGACAGATTATAATGTGCTGTTGTGAAATACCATTCAAGATTGCGGGCGAGTCACGTGAAGGAACGCGTCCGATCAGCGGCAGCTTGTTAAACGGCTCCGCTTCAGAAACATTTGTCATACGCTGTGATGTTTTTCATTAAGTGACATTTACAACCACCCTGTTCAAATGAAGACGTATTACAGGACTCAGAGGGGCACAAACAGGAGATTCATCATTTTTGCGCATGTGTTCAGGGACGTCACGTCAACAGCTCCATTACAGCAGGTGCTTCACTGTTAGTTCATCATTAGAGGGATAGTTCAGCCCAAAATGAAACAAATCTGTCATCATTTACTCACCCTCATGTCCTTCCCAACCTGAACGACTTCAAAACATGTGAATTTTTTAAGAATACGCTGACAGCTCTTTCCAATACAACGAGTGTGATGGAGTCACGCTCCAAAATAACACAAATAAATATATAATAAATATGATTATGTATATATTAGCCCATACACATTCTGAAATATATATATATATATATATATATATATATATGAGAATCAAGTAAAAGAAAATACCTCTAACTAATTAAAGTAAATATGTTCTGTGGAACCTGGCACCAAGATGTTAGCAGCAGATCCTTTAAGTCCTGTAAGTTGTGAGGTGGGGCCTCAATGGATCGGACTTGTTTGTTCAGCACATCCCACAGATGCTCGATTGGATTGAGATCTGGGGAATTTGGAGGCCAGGTCAACACCTCAAACTCGTTGTTGTGCTCCTTAAACCATTCCTGAAGCATTTGTGCTTTGTGTCAGGAGCATTATCCTGCTGGAAGAGCCACAGCCACCAGGGAATACTGTTTCCATGAAAGGCTGTACATGGTCTGCAACAATGCTTAGGTAGGTGGTACGTGTCAAAGTAACATCCACATGGATGGCAGGACCCAAGGTTTCCCAGCAGAACATTGCCCAAAGCATCACACTGCCTCCGCCGGCTTGCCTTCTTCCCATAGTGCATCCTGGTGCCATGTGTTCCCCAGGTAAGCCACGCACACGCACCCGGCCATCCACGTGATGTAAAAGAACACGTGATTCCTCAGACCAGGCCACCTTCTTCCATTGCTCCGTGGTCCAGTTCTGATGCTCACGTGCCACTGTTGGTGCTTTCGCCGGTGGACAGGGGTCAGCATGGGCACCCTGACTGGTCAGCGGCTATGCAGCCCCATACACAACAAACTGAGATGCACTGTGTATTCTGACACCTTTCTATCAGAACCAGCATTAACTTCTGGAGCAGTTTGAGCTCCAGTAGCTCGTCTGTTTGATCGGACCACACGGGCCAGCCTTCGCTCCCCACGTGCATCAATGAGCCTTGGCCGCCCATGACCCTGTCGCCGGTTCTCCACGGTTCCTTCCTTGGAGCACTTTTGATAGATCCTGACCACTGCAGACCGGGAACACCCCACAAGAGCTGCAGTTTTGGAGATGCTCTGACCCAGTCGTCTAGCCATCACAATTTGGCCCTTGTTAAACTCGCTCAAATCCTTACGCTTGCCCATTTTTCCTGCTTCTAACACATCAACTTTGAGGACAAAATGTTCACTTGCTGCCTAATATATCCCACCCACTAACAGGAGCCGTGATGAAGAGATGATCAGTGTTATTCACTTCACTGGTCATAATGTTATGCCTAATTGGTGTGTGTATATATATATATATATATATATATATATATATATATATATATATATATATATATATATATATATATATATATATGAGAACTAATTTATATATAATTATGTTAAATATAATAAATATATAATAAATATAAAATAAATAAAAATAAAACTCTCTCTCATTGCAGTTCTCTCTGGCAGTGAGTGTCATTATATTGATGGCCGGTTCTTCACAAAGCGTCTGAATCTGACTGAAAGTGTCTGTGAAAGATGTGATGATGAGTAATTAATCTGAACACGAACCCCTTCAATCAGATCTTGACCCGTTTTAAAAGAGCCTCTAAAGCTGAGAAGTGTCTTTAATGTGTCACACGGCCGACAGCAGAAACGGCCTTTAAATGAATAATAAAGCGCTGGAGACGACAGCACACTCGACCTTTATGACATAACACAACAGCTCCAATAATGACTGGCTCTTTCACACACACAGAGAGTCTGTCAGGCCGACCGCCGCTGTTTGGATCTCAGTCGTAACGCAACAGTCCAACATAAACCTGGAAGAGAGTTTCCCGAAGCATCCGAGAGCCGCTAATAGCCTGATCTGATACGGCCGCTGGACGGGAAGAGTTTAAACAGTGATCGAGGACGGGAAGAACTCGAAGCCAAAGCAAACAGTTATTACGGCTCTCGAGGGCCACACGTGTGTGTGTGTGTATGTGTGTGTGTGTGTGTGTGTGTGTGTGTGTGTGTGCCAACCGCAGCTCTTCTCGCACATTTTATTTTCATGGAAAGGCTAGGGTTATTACCATGAGTCTGTATTAATCTGATATAAATTATGTTTTACTAGCTTCATACTTCATAAGATTCGAAAGATATTTAAAAATAAATTTATTTAATAAAAATTAATTTATTTAATTATTTGTTCAATAATATTTACATATTTAGTCTTTTTAATTGAATAATAAATAAATGTATTCATTCATTTATTTGGTAATTTATTTAATACAATTATTTATGCATTTATTTAATAAACAAACAAACCAAAAAAGAAATAGACTCATTTAATAATTTAATCAAATTATTAATTTATGTATTTTAGCATTTATTTTTTAATTCAGTCATTAAACAAACAAATACATTCTTTTTTAATTCATTCATTCATTTATTTAATAATTTAATAAAATAATTTATTTAGTCTTTAATTTAATAAATAAACAAATAAACACATGACTTTAATAATTTCATAAAATGTGTTTATTTTGAATCATTAATTCATTAACTCATTCATTTAGTCATTTATTTAATAAACAAACAAATAAATAAATAATTTTATTAAATTTTAATAAATGAGTCAATGAAATTTTTATAAAATAGTTCATTAGTGTAATAAATAAAACAAATAAATAAACATTAATTCAAAATTTCTGGGGAACCTCAAGAAATTATTTTAGCTCAAAGGCTTTTTATTAATTTATTTAATAAACAAACAAACAAATAAATGACTCATAAATGAAATGATGAATTCATTTATCTAATAATTTATTCATTCACTTATTTAGTTAATTAAAAAATGAATACATGCATTCTTTTTGTATTTATTCATTTTAGTAATTTATTTAATAATTTAATAACTGACTCATTTAGTCTTTTATTTAATAAAAAACAATTGACTAAACAAATGACTAATTTATTCATTTAAAAAAATATTTTTAAATTAATTATTTAATGACTTGTTTAACATTTAATACAATAATTTATAAATGAATAAATATTAACTCTGATTTTATCTCACAGGTCTGCTGGGGTGAAGGTTTCACAGCGCTGCTTTTCTTATGTTCTGGAGTAACAAAATCATAAAATAAACACACGTCATACATCATGCGCCGTTACACAAATCACATGTTCAACATGTCAAATCATCTGACATCGAGTAAAACACTGCCAGGAATCTGAGCTGGGAAAATAACACACCAGACGTTTCAGACGTCAAACACTCCTGATGAACTACAATGTTACACTTCTATTTTCCTTCTACAAAGCTTTTGTATGAAATATATCCTACATTTAAAGTAAAAACACTTATTTGCTGTGGAAAGTCATGCATCCAATTCAAACCATTTGAGATCCCAGAGCAGGGAATTATGGGACAGGAGAGAAGTGAGGGTGTGTGAGCCAAACACAGCAGATTCTGTCAGTGTGACGATGGTGTGTGTGTGTGTGTGTGTATAAAGGCCCATCTCCAGCCGTCTCAGGACGGAGAGTTCAGCCGGTTCAAACTCAAGCATTCGCATCCAATTCAGTCAAGAGAGCAGAAACGAGCAGCTCCCGCAGAGACCGAGAGCACTTCCTCCGGTCCAAAACTAACTCAAACGCGTCTCCATCGGCCAATCAGACGCACTGACCTTCAGCTCAAAGACAAGACCACACCAGGGTCATTAAACCATACCTGTGACTGTATTAAAGGGATAGTTCACCCAAAAATGAGAATTATCCCATGATTTACTCTCCCTCCAGTCATCCTAGATGTGTATGACATTCTTCTTTCAGACGAACACAATCAGAGTTATATTAATAAATGTCCTGGCTCTTCCAAGCTTTATAATGGCAGTGAATGGCTGTTTCTGTTTTGAAGTCCATAAAAGTGCATCCATCCATCATAAAAGTGCATCCATCCATCATAAACGTGCATCTATCCATCATATAAGTGCATCCATCCATCATATAAGTGCATCCATCCATCATAAAAGTGCATCCATCCATCATAAAAGTGCATCTATCCACCCATCATAAAAGTGCATCCATCCATCATAAGTGCATCCATCCATCATAAAAGTGCATCCATCCATCATAAGTGCATCCATCCATCATAAAAGTGCATCTATCCATCCATCATAAAAGTGCATCCATCCATCATAAAAGTGCATCCATCCATCATAAAAGTGCATCCATCCATCGTAAGTGCATCTATCCATCATAAACGTGCATCTATCCATCATATAAGTGCATCCATCCATCATAAAAGTGCATCCATCCATCATAAACGTGCATCTATCCATCATAAAAGTGCATCTATCCATCCATCATAAAAGTGCATCCATCCATCATAAGTGCATCCATCCATCATAAAAGTGCATCCATCCATCATAAAAGTGCATCTATCCATCCATCATAAAAGTGCATCCATCCATCCTAAAAGTGCATCCATCCATCATAAAAGTGCATCTATCATCATAAAAGTGCATCCATCCATCATAAAAGTGCATCTATCCATCCATCATAAAAGTGCATCTATCCATCCATCATAAAAGTGCATCCATCCATCCTAAAAGTGCATCTATCCATCATAAAAGTGCATCCATCCATCATAAAAGTGCATCCATCCATCATAAAAGTGCATCTATCATCATAAAAGTGCATCCATCCATCATAAAAGTGCATCCATCATAAGTGCATCCGTCCATCATAAAAGTGCATCTATCCATCATAAAAGTGCATCCATCCATCAAATTTTTGGTTACACTTTATTTTAAAGTGTTTTTGTTACACTAATTATACATTTAATTAATTAACTACATGTACTTACACTATAGGGTTAGGTTTAGGGTTAGTTGCATGTAATTATGCATCATTTACTGTTATTATTACAATAAGTACTTGTACTGGTAACAGACACTGTAAAATAAAGCGTCACATATATTTTTTGTATTCTACTTCCTTGCATTCAAATTTTTATTATAATTCTGCAGTAAAGCATGTTTCTGGCCTTAGATCTCATCACTTCACAACCTTTGAGATTCTGACAAACACAGAACTGTTAATCAATTCTGAAACTTCTGCATTTCACCACAAATCTCAGGCGAGACGCCGCGCTTGAACCCGCAATGCCTTTAATTTACTTTTCTCTGACAAATTGGCTCCTCGGTCCCTCAGTGCTGAAGAACCCCAACAAACTCTCTTCATGTGAGATTCCCAGCGCGCTGTTGCATAGAAACGAGCCCGTTTCTGGCTTTCCGAAGAGCAAAAGGGTTTTAATAAGCAATTAAAGCCTTCAATAGGAGCTCCTAATTAAAGGCATGTTAAACAAACAGTTATGAATACAGAAGAAATATTGACAATGGTTAAGGTGCCGCGAGCTCACCAGGGAAAACCTGAGCTTATTATAAGGCATGAAATTAATTTCACCTCGGCGAGCACTCCCTCCTGCGGCCGTATATCAGGACGTCTACGGTCAGACCGTCATCAAATAAAGAGCGATTAGACGTGCTCCTCCTCCTGGAGGAATCCATTCCTGCCATTTCAACAACCAATTCAACCTCTGCGTTCACTAAAAGGCAATAGAAAAACACATGCATTGTTCACTCTAAAACATCTTGGGTTATTTTTTTTACCCAAGTCCTGGGTTGAGCCTCTTATTTTACCAGTGTTTGGGTAGTTTTTATGTAACCCAGATCCCGGGTCAGATGTAACAACCCAGTGTTTGGGTAGTTTTTGTGTTACCCAGATGATCCTGGGTCACACGTAACAACCCAGTGTTTGGGTAGTTTTTATGTAACCCAGATCCCGGGTCAGATGTAACAACCCAGTGTTTGGGTAGTTTTTGTGTTACCCAGATGATCCTGGGTCACACGTAACAACCCAGTGTTTGGGTAGTTTTTGTGTTACTCAGATCCCGGGTCAGATGTAACAACCCAGTGTTTGGGTAGTTTTTGTGTTACCCAGATCCCGGGTCAGACGTAACAACCCAGTGTTTGGGTAGTTTTTGTGTTACCCAGATGATCCTGGGTCAGATGTAACAACCCAGTGTTTGGGTAGTTTTTGTGTTACTCAGATCCCGGGTCAGATGTAACAACCCAGTGTTTGGGTAGTTTTTGTGTTACCCAGATCCCGGGTCAGACGTAACAACCCAGTGTTTGGGTAGTTTTTGTGTTACCCAGATCCCGGGTCAGACGTAACAACCCAGTGTTTGGGTAGTTTTTGAGTTACTCAGATCCCAGGTCAGACGTAACAACCAGTGTTTGGGTAGCTTTTGTGTTACTCAGATCCCAGGTCAGACGTAACAACCCAGTGTTTGGGTAGTTTTTGTGTTACCCAGATCCCGGGTCAGACGTAACAACCAGTGTTTGGGTAGTTTTTGTGTTACCCAGATCCCGGGTCAGACGTAACAACCCAGTGTTTGGGTAGTTTTTGTGTTACCCAGATCCCGGGTCAGACGTAACAACCCAGTGTTTGGGTAGTTTTTGAGTTACTCAGATCCCAGGTCAGACGTAACAACCAGTGTTTGGGTAGCTTTTGTGTTACTCAGATCCCAGGTCAGACGTAACAACCCAGTGTTTGGGTAGTTTTTGTGTTACCCAGATCCCGGGTCAGACGTAACAACCCAGTGTTTGGGTAGTTTTTGTGTTACCCAGATCCCGGGTCAGACGTAACAACCCAGTGTTTGGGTAGTTTTTGAGTTACTCAGATCCCAGGTCAGACGTAACAACCAGTGTTTGGGTAGCTTTTGTGTTACTCAGATCCCAGGTCAGACGTAACAACCCAGTGTTTGGGTAGTTTTTGTGTTACCCAGATCCCGGGTCAGACGTAACAACCCAGTGTTTGGGTAGTTTTTGTGTTACCCAGATGATCCTGGGTCAGAAGTAACAACCCAGTGTTTGGGTAGTTTTTGTGTTACCCAGATGATCCTGGGTCAGACGTAACAACCCAGTTTTTGGGTAGATTTTGTGTTACTCAGATCCCGGGTCAGATGTAACAACCCAGTGTTTGGGTAGTTTTTGTGTTACCCAGATCCCGGGTCAGACGTAACAACCCAGTGTTTGGGTAGTTTTTGTGTTACCCAGATCCCGGGTCAGACGTAACAACCCAGTGTTTGGGTAGTTTTTGTGTTACTCAGATCCCAGGTCAGACGTAACAACCCAGTGTTTGGGTAGTTTTTGTGTTACTCAGATCCCGGGTCAGACGTAACAACCCAGTGTTTGGGTAGTTTTTGTGTTACTCAGATCCCGGGTCAGATGTAACAACCCAGTGTTTGGGTAGTTTTTGTGTTACTCAGATCCCGGGTCAGACGTAACAACCCAGTGTTTGGGTAGTTTTTGTGTCACTCAGATCCCGGGTCAGACGTTCAGGATTCAGGTTCAGGAGAGAGCAGTGCAGCTCCGTGAAATTGATGCATGTCTTCGGCACAGGTTTGTGTACATTTAATTTTTTCTATAAATTCGTTATTGTGCCGTATATCGTTTAATTTTATGCAAAGCAACACACGGGGCGCGATGCGAGTAACCTAAACGAGTATCCGTCGGTCTTTTCGCGCGATGGAAACGCCTGATATCTTACATAAAATGTTATGATTTTACTCAAAAAGATACAGAATAAAGTTCATCCATAATCATTAATTCATGTATGAAGGTTAAAAAAAAAAGCTAGTATTATAGTAAAAATTAATGCTGGGTTAAATAAACAACCCATTATGCTGGGTAACATTAACCCAACATGTGTTCTGTCCTATATTTACTCGAGCCTTGGGTTGAACACAACCCAAATTGGGTTGTTTCTAACCCAGTCTTTTTTAGAGTATTGACAAAACTCAATGTGACTGACTTCAAACGTTCGCTGAACTCAATCACACGCACACAACAGATTTATATCAGACAGGAGGCAGTTATATTAGGTATAACGGGTCTCATGCTCGGGGTAAAAAGGTTTTTTGATATCGTGAATCACTGCAGATATTGAATCCATCGGGCGGCAGACGCATTTCTGAAAGTGTCCTAACGAAGAAATGAAATATGCACGAAGCGCTGCCAAATTACACAAGCGCCTGACATTATAACGGCACTCGGGCGTGTTTGATGAATGTGCGGCTGTGTATCGTAACCAGATCCATGTGTTGTGATAAATACCAAAACATGCAGATGAAACCTCCCTGAATATGTGGCGCTCTTATTGAGAATCTGTGGATGATGTTTCAATAGGCCATCGATGTGTTGCCGTTCTTGGCTCGGAGCGTGCACAAATTAATCACACTTCATATTTCATATTTACTGTTGTTGAATCACAGGGCTATCTGTTAAACTTCTGAGGGATCCTATAAGAGAAGGAGCTGAAGAAATGAAGGACAAACACAGCATTGCGGCGGTCAAGGACTTCTCTCTCTTTGAATGCAATAAGTCTTGTGGTAGTGGGCCAGGGGAGCGCCGCTTAACAACTGCTTTACGTTATTACATTAGCTATTTGCTCAGCAGAGCCTCTCATTCAGAGCGACTCAAATAGCTTTTCTGCACGAGCCGTTTATACAGCTGGAGCGAGAACCGGCTAAGTGCCGCTCTCCAGGGCTTTCCCGCAGAAGTGCGGCTCCGCCGGGAATCATGGGACGGATCGAGTGGGCCTGAAGCGAGTCCTGAAAAGCACACAGCACTCACATTCCAAAAGCGGACAGGCGTAATTAATTTAGCTGTGGTGCAAATGAAAACATCGCCGTGAGGAAATGATACGGCTAATCCAGCAGAGAGAGGTCATTCAGACATATATTACTTCCTCACAGACCAAACACAGACTGAACGCTGTTCAACAGCTGGAGAAGAGTCGAAGCACAAGACAACATGTGACACGCCATTACTCACAATTATTAAAAGTCCCCTGTGGTGAAAATCATGTGCTTTTTAATATGCTTTTAGACATGTGCAAGTCATAAGTCAACACCATTGCAGTATTTTAAAACCACAGTGAACCAAAGAAATCGCTGGTGCTTCTGACGTCACAGATATGTTGTAACCAATCACATCACGAGGGGGGCGGGGCTTTAGCATATCATTATCTATTCTCTGAATCAAGAGTCTCAAGAGAAGCAGGTTATCCTGGGATATTTTCCTGTTGATATGAAAAACCGGGTACATTTAGCAATATAGCGGGTGAATGATGTATATGATGATGAACTATATGCCTTTCTCCGCTGACGTTCTGTGATGTTCAAAGCGTTTGTAAGGATGCTGATGTTTAGAAGACAGACTGAGATGAAGAACGGGAACATGCTAACATTAGCAACACATTATTAGCTGTTTGATAACGGAGTCAAGCCAAAGGCTAATCATATTAAAGATTCATTATCTTTATGTTGTAAAGAGCGATATCATTGCTACAGTAAAGTTGAGCGAGTGGATCTGATCTGCTGTGAGTGAGTGAGTGGAGGCGGGGCTCATTCGAGTTACATTCAAACTATTTTAGGGCATGAAGACTTTTTTTTCACAGGAAAAAAAACATTTAAATATGTCATTTTGCTGACCATAAAATCATTGATAACAGGGGGACTTGAAAGGGAGTTCACCCAAATATGAAGATTATCCCATGATTTACTCACCCTCAAGCCATCCTAGATGTGTATGACATTCTTCTTTCAGACGAACACAATCAGAGTTATATTAATAAATGGCTCTTCCAAGCTTTATAATGGCAGTGAATGGCTGTTTCTGTTTTGAAGTCCATAAAAGTGCATCCATCCATCATAAAAGTGCATCCATCCATCATAAACATGCATCTATCCATCATAAACGTGCATCTATCCATCATAAACGTGCATCTATCCATCATAAAAGTGCATCCATCCATCATAAAAGTGCATCTATCATCATAAAAGTGCATCCACCCATCATAAAAGTGCATCCACCCATCATAAAAGTGCACCCACCCATCATAAAAGTGCATCTATCCATCATAAAAGTGCATCCATCCATCATAAAAGTGCATCCATCCATCATAAAAGTGCATCCACCCATCATAAAAGTGCATCCACCCATCATAAAAGTGCATCCATCCATCATAAAAGTGCACCCACCCATCATAAAAGTGCATCTATCCATCATAAAAGTGCATCTATCCATCATAAAAGTGCATCCACCCATCATAAAAGTGCATCTATCCATCATAAAAGTGCATCCACTCATCATAAAAGTGCATCTATCCATCATAAAAGTGCATCCATCCATCATTAAAGTGCATCTATCCATCATAAAAGTGCATCCATCCATCATAAACATGCATCCATCCATCATAAAAGTGCATCTATCCATCATAAAAGTGCATCCACCCATCATAAAAGTGCATCTATCCATCATAAAAGTGCATCCCATCAATCATAAACGTGCATCTATCCATCATAAAAGTGCATCCATCCATCATAGAAGTGCATCTATCCATCATAAAAGTGCATCTATCCATCATAAAAGTGCATCCATCCATCATAAAAGTGCATCTATCCATCATAAAAGTGCATCCACCCATCATAAAAGTGCATCTATCCATCATAAAAGTGCATCCATCCATCATAAAAGTGCATCTATCCATCATAAACGTGCATCTATCCATCATAAACATGCATCCATCCATCATAAAAGTGCATCTATCCATCATAAAAGTGCATCCATCCATCATAGAAGTGCTCCACACGGCTCCGGGGGTTAATAAAGGCCTTCTGAAGCAAAGCCTATTCTCACCGGAACGTCCTACGTCATTCGCTGGAACGGCAGTCTCCCGTGACCACGTGTACGGCAGTTAGCGGAGGTTAGGTACAGGGTACAGTTTGTAAAGTTTTAAATATGGATATTTTTTATTACACAAATGCATTGCTTCGCTTCAGAAGGCCTTTATTAACCCCCGGAGCCGTGTTACCGTTCAATAGTTTGGGGCTTTTTGAAACAAGTCTCTTCCGCTCACCAGAGCTGCATTTATTTGATCATAAATACATTAAAAGCAGTGAAATATGACTCCAGTGTGAATCTGCTGTTCTCTATGTGAATATATAGTAAAGTGTAATTTATTCCTGTGATCAAAGCTGAATTTATCATCATTACTCCAGTCTTCAGTGTCACATGACCCTTCACAAATCACTCTTATATGAGGATTTGATGCTCAACAAACATTTATGATTATTATCAGTGTTCATATTTCTGTGGAAACCGTGACACATTTTATTCTTCAGGATTCTTTGATGAATAGAAAGTTCAAAAGAACAGCATTTATTTGAAATATAATCTTTTGTAACATTATAAATGTCATTTTCATTTCAAAATTAATTTTCAATCGAGCTCATTCAGGCGATCTCGGACCGATTGTTTCTGAAAAACACTTTTAGTTCATCCTAATCTAAAAATGGTCGACCAGATTGAGGTTGTTCAAGTGTCCGGCAAAGAACGATGTGAAGTGGCATTAAACGGTGCAATTTGAAGGTTTCGTATGAGTTCTTCTAAAGCAAGAAGAGTCAACAAAACACTCATTTCCACTTCTGCTCGAAACTCTCACAGTTCTTGTGAGACAAAAAGAGCATTCTGGGAGAGCATGAATATTTCAGTCATAAATGAGCTCTGGATTCGACGGCTGCACACCTGAACTCCACATCATCTGCATTAAAGCTGAAGGAGCGCAAACACTCGTTCACACAGCCATCCGAGTCTATTAAAATCACACACACACTCGTGTTTCACAGCTCGTACACGGAGAGTAAAGTGAAGCGTAATGCTGGAAGACATCAGGATCTGCTCGAAATACGCGAGTCTGAAAGAGTCCTGTGTGAACTTCAGAAAACTGCTGCAGATGAACAGAATATCATCAAATTACTACAGTACAGGTCTAAAATCAGTGTTTCAAATCTAGTGAAGAAACAGTTGATGATCAACAATGATGTGCCTTTAGAAGTACAAAAATGACCAAAACACTTTACAATAAGGTCCCATTAGTTCACGTTAGTTAATGCATTAAACAACGTTAATAATGAGCAATACATTAGCTACAGTATTTATTAATATTTGTAAATGCTAGTTAATAATACATACAAATGTTCATTGTCAGTTCATGTCAGCTCAGCTGCATTAAATAATATTAACAGATACAACTTTTGATTTTAATAATGTATTAGTAAATGTTGAAATTAACATCAATATGATTATTAAATGCTCTTCACTGTTAATTATAATGTAGTTTATCAATCTTAACAAACGGAATCACAGGGTCTTAAAAACTACATTTAAGAGTATAAAATATTGCAAAGAAATCATTCTTTAGAAACTGAATCTTTTTTTGCAATAGCATGAACACACATAATATAAACTATGTTCTGTGCATATGCATTTATGATTAAATCTCAATCTAGCTTTTGTTCTTGAGACACGTCACGATCGCAGAACCTTCATACGACACATGCAGAATTTACTTTAACAACAGAAACAAAATACACAGAATTACAAAAATTAGTGACAGAATAACAAAAGTTACACAATTCTGTCTTTTTACCATTTCAAAATTCTATTATTTTCTACAATTTCAAGATTCTATTTTCTACAATTTCAAAATTCTATTATTTTCTACAATTTCAAAATTCTATTATTTTCTACAATTTCAAAAATAATTTTCTTCTATTATTTTTGTGTTCCTATATAAAAATGGACATGTTACACAATTCTGTCTTTTTATAATCTCAAAATTCTATTATTTTCTACAATTTCAAAATTCCATTTTCTACAATTTCAAAATTCTATTTTTTCTACAATTTCAAAATTCTATTATTTTTGTGTTCCTATATAAAAATGGACATGTTACACAATTCTGTCTTTTTATAATCTCAAAATTCTATTATTTTCTACAATTTCAAAATTCTATTTTCTACAATTTCAAAATTCTATTTTTTTCTAGAATTTCAAAATGCTATTATTTTCTAAAATTTCAAAATTCTATTTTTTTCTAGAATTTCAAAATGCTATTATTTTCTAAAATTTCAAAATTCTATTATTTTCTACAATTTCAAAAATCTATTTTTTCTACAATTCGCTTCAGAAGGCCTTTATTAACCCCCGGAGCCGTGTTACCGTTCAATAGTTTGTGGCTTCTTTGGGGTTATATTATTTTCTACAATTTCAAAATTCTATTATTTTCTACAATTTCAAAATTCTATTTTCTACAATTTCAAAATTCTATTTTCTACAATTTCAAAATTCTATTTTTTCTACAATTTCAAAATTCTATTATTTTTTACAATTTCAAAATTATATTTTTTCTACAATTTCAAAATTCTATTTTCTACAATTTCAAAATTCAATTTTTTCTACAATTTCAAAATTATATTATTTTTGTGTTCCTATTAAAAATGGACACGTTACACAATTCTCTCTTTTTACAATTTCAAAATTCTATTATTTTCTACAATTTCAAAATTATATTTTTTCTACAATTTCAAAATTCTAATATTTTCTACAATTTCAAAATTCTATTTTTTCTACAATTTCAAAATTCTATTATTTTCTACAATTTCACAATTCTATTTTCTACAATTTCACAATTCTATTTTCTACAATTTCACAATTCTATTTTCTACAATTTCAAAATTCTATTTTCTACCATTTCAAAATTCTATTTTCTACAATTTCAAAATTCTATTTTTTTCTAGAATTTCAAAATTCTATTATTTTCTAAAATTTCAAAATTCTATTATTTTCTACAATTTCAAAAATCTATTTTTTCTACAATTCGCTTCAGAAGGCCTTTATTAACCCCCGGAGCCGTGTTACCGTTCAATAGTTTGTGGCTTCTTTGGGGTTATATTATTTTCTACAATTTCAAAATTCTATTATTTTCTACAATTTCAAAATTATATTATTTTCTACAATTTCAAAATTATATTTTTTCTACAATTTCAAAATTATATTTTTTCTACAATTTCAAATTTCTATTATTTTCTACAATTTCAAAATTCTATTTTCTACAATTTCAAAATTAAATTTTTCTACAATTTCAAAATTATATTTTTGTGTTCCTATAAAAAATGAACACGTTACACAATTCTGTCTTTTTATAATTTCAAAATTCTATTCTTTTCTACAATTTCACAATTCTATTTTTTCTACAATTTCAAAATTATATTATTTTCTACAATTTCAAAATTCTATTTTTTCTACAATTTCAAAATTATATTTTTTCTACAATTTCAAAATTATATTTTTTCTACAATTTCAAAATTATATTTTTTCTACAATTTCAAAATTATATTATTTTCTACAATTTCAAAATTATATTATTTTTGTGTTCCTATAAAAATGGACACGTTACACAATTCTGTCTTTTTATAATCTCAAAATTCTATTTTCTACAATTTCACAATTCTATTTTCTACAATTTCAAAATTATATTATTTTCTACAATTTCAAAATTCTATTTTTTCTACAATTTTAAAGTTCTATTTTTTCTACAATTTCACAATTATATTATTTTTGTGTTCCTATTAAAAATGGACACGTTACACAATTCTGTCTTTTTACAATTTCAAAATTCTATTATTTTCTACAATTTCAAGATTCTATTATTTTCTATTTCCACAATATCTTAACTTACTTTAAGAGTATAAAATATCACATAAAAAGAGGAACTAAATCAATTAAATTAGTTCTATAGCTCTGTTGACATCAATTAGCAGCATTACAGGCAGAACCGTCATACGATATTAGATATTTTTTTATCTATATAGTTTTAAATAAAATGAATGCTTTTTTGGATCAACTGATGTAATATTTGATCCTTTTAAAAGTTTTAAGAAAAGTATTGTGGAAATAGAAAATAGAATTTTGCAATTATTAAAAAAAAATATATAGAATTTTTGGAACTGTTGTGTTCCGTCTATTGTATTATAGTAAATTCAGCATGTCATATGATTTAAAAAAAAAATATATATTTACAAAAATGTATATAAAAAAAAAAAAAAAAAAAAAAAAATTATATATATATATATATATATATATATATATATATATATATATATATATATATATATATATATATATATATATATATATATATATATATTTTTTTTTTTTTTTTTTTTTTTTTCCGCTCACTCAAACCACCTCAGAAATGACTTTCCTTCAGCTAATAGTCCAGGATCATGAGTTTAATAAATAGGGTCATGTGACTTTTCCAAACGCATCATAAAGTGTGTGTTTGATCCAGGGCTCGTTGAGCGTCAGCGCTCATGAATCCAGTTATGCGGCTGTAAATCAGTGTAAATTACAGCACGTTCTCATCCAGCTCAAACTCTGACCTCCAGAACCTCCCCGACCCCGACCCACAGCAACCGTCCCGCAACCCCACAGGAAACGCTGCCAAGAAATCAATCCGTGTTTCATAAAGGGTCAGGGCTGGGAATACTCCACGCTCATGGAAGAATCATAACGTGATACTGGCCCAACCACATCTCCAATAAATCCAGAAATCATAAAAGAAGAGGAACAGCAGCGTTCGGCCGATTGTATCTGGGGCAGATTGTAAATTCAATATTGTGTTAACGTCTGAACGAGCCTGCGGAGGCTGTAAATCCATACGGGAAAGGAGGAATATAAACAGCAGAAGGAATTTCCTCAGCACTCACCGCACATTCTCCAGTCACACACGCTTATTAAACAAGAACAAAAGCGGATGAAATAACATTTGTCCAGGTTTTTCTTCATCACGCGTGTGATTTATGCGCAGGAGGCTCATCTGCAGTCGTCCAGGTCACATGATTTACTCCTGACATCAGAAGAATATGCCCAGATTCTCACACAAAACATGATGAATATGAATTATTCCAGCGGCTCTCAACCTTCTGCACCCCGAGACTCACATTATCCACAACAATATTCACACTTCTGTTCGAAAAACCTTTTTAAAGCATAAAAACACATTTTTTATTTACTTGAAATAAGCAAAACGTTAACTGAAATAAAATATAAAAAATAGTCAACATTCTCATTTTCATTTGGCTTGACATTAAAAACAACCAATAAAAATGACAAAAACACAAATTTCTCATTTTAAATTCAGTTAAAATTAAATGCTAAACATGATAACTAAACTAAATAATTAAGTAACTAAAATAATTATAAATACAATTTAAATAACTGAATTTCAGGACTCCAGAAGTTTTAGAAGCTGAATGTTCTTTTTAACCAATTAATTTACTTGAATTTGCATAACTTATCCAGTCGTTTGTGAACACTGCATATGGATTAATGAGAAGGATTTTTAAATAATGTTTTACTCACAAACCTAATGAAATATTATAGATATTGGCATAACTCCATCCATCCATCCATCCATCTTTCATCCATCCATCCGTCCATCCATCCATCCATCTATCTTTCATCCATCCATCCGTCCGTCCGTCCATCCATCCATCCACACGTCATCCATCCATCAGTCATCCGTCCATCTGTTCATTCATCTCTCCTTATCTGTCCATCCATCTGTCCATCTCTCCATCTGTCAACCATCCACACGTCATCCATCCATCCATCCGTCCGTCATCCGTCCATCCATCCGTCCATCCATCCATCCATCCACACGTCATCCATCCATCAGTCATCAGTCCATCTGTCCATCTGTTCATTCATCTCTTCATCTGTCCATCCATCTGTCCATCTCTCCATCTGTCAACCATCCACACGTCATCCATCCATCCATCCGTCCGTCCGTCCGTCATCCGTCCATCCATCCGTCCATCTGTCCATCTGTCCAGCCATCCATCCATCCATCTGTCCATCCATCTATCCATCTGTCCATCCATCCATCCATCTCTCCATCCATCCGTAATCCGTCATCCAACCATCCATCCATCCATCCATCCACCCATCCACACATCTTACATCCATCCATCCGTCCATCTGTCCCTCCATCTAGCCATCCGTCCATCCATCTGTCCATCCACACGCCATCCATCCGTCCATCTGTCATCCATCCATCCATCCATCCATCCATTCATCATTGATCCATCCATCCGTCAATCCGTCCATCCATCTGTAATCCATCCATCTCTCCATCTGTCAACCATCCACACGTCATCTATCCATCCGTCCATCTGTCCAGCCATCCATCCATCCGTCCGTCATCCGTCCATCTGTCCATCCATCCATCCGTCCATCCATCTATCCATCTGTCCATCCATCTATCCATCTGTCCATCCATCCATCCATCTCTCCATCCATCCGTAATCCGTCATCCAACCATCCATCCACACATCTTACATCCATCCATCCGTCCATCTGTCCCTCCATCTAGCCATCCGTCCATCCATCTGTCCATCCACACGCCATCCATCTGTCCATCCACATGCCATCCATCCGTCCATCTGTCATCCATCCATCCACCATCCGTCATCTATCCATCTGTCCATCTGTCCATCCGCCCATCCATCCATCCATTCATCATTGATCCATTCATCCGTCAGTCCGTCCATCCATCTGTAATCAATCCACCCGTCATCCATCCACCCGTCATCCATCCACCCGTCATCCATCCACCCGTCATACATCCACCCGTCATACATCCACCCGTCATACATCCACCCGTCATCCATCCATCCATTCATCAATCCTTTCATTTAATCATGTTATCCATCCATCCATCCATAACTAGAAAAATATATAAAATCATAAAAATCTTTATGGTGTTTTAATATTCTATGAATTTCCATGATTCTTCCAGGTCTATATTTTATTTTTAAAGCCTTATACAGGGAGTGCAGAATTATTAGGCAAGTTGTATTTTTGAGGATTAATTTTATTATTGAACAACAACCATGTTCTCAATGAACACAAAAAACTCATTAATATCAAAGCTGAATATTTTTGTATCAATATTTTAAGTAGTTTTTAGTTTTAGCTATTTTAGGGGGATATCGGTGTGTGCAGGTGACTATTACTGTGCATAATTATTAGGCAACTTAACAAAAAACAAATTTATACCCATTTCAATTATTTATTTTTACCAGTGAAACCAATATAACATCTCAACATTCACAAATATACATTTCTGACATTCAAAAACCAAACAAAAACAAATCAGTGACCAATATAGCCACCTTTCTTTGCAAGGACACTCAAAAGCCTGCCATCCATGGATTCTGTCAGTGTTTTGATCTGTTCACCATCAACATTGCGTGCAGCAGCAACCACAGCCTCCCAGACACTGTTCAGAGAGGTGTACTGTTTTCCCTCCTTGTAAATCGCACATTTGATGATGGACCACAGGTTCTCAATGGGGTTCAGATCAGGTGAACAAGGAGGCCATATCATTAGATTTTCTTCTTTTATACCCTTTCTTGCCAGCCACGCTGTGGAGTACTTGGACGCGTGTGATGGAGCATTGTCCTGCATGAAAATCATGTTTTTCTTGAAGGATGCAGACTTCTTCCTGTACCACTGCCTGAAGAAGGTGTCTTCCAGAAACTGGCAGTAGGACTGGGAGTTGAGCTTGACTCCATCCTCAACCCGAAAAGGCCCCACAAGCTCATCTTTGATGATACCAGCCCAAACCAGTACTCCACCTCCACCTTGCTGGCGTCTGAGTCGGACTGGAGCTCTCTGCCCTTTACCAATCCAGCCACGGGCCCATCCATCCTCTCTCTCATTTCATCAGTCCATAAAACCTTAGAAAAATCAGTCTTGAGATATTTCTTGGCCCAGTCTTGACGTTTCAGCTTGTGTGTCTTGTTCAGTGGTGGTCGACTTTCTGCCTTTCTTACCTTGGCCATGTCTCTGAGTATTGCACACCTTGTGCTTTTGGGCACTCCAGTGATGTTGCAGCTCTGAAATATGGCCAAACTGGTGGCAAGTGGCATCTTGGCAGCTGCACGCTTGACTTTTCTCAGTTCACGGGCAGTTATTTTGCGCCTTGGTTTTTCCACACGCTTCTTGCGACCCTGTTGACTATTTTGAATGAAACGCTTGATTGTTCGATGATCACGCTTCAGAAGCTTGGCTATTTTAAGACTGCTGCATCCCTCTGCAATATATCTCACTATTTTTGACTTTTCTGAGCCTGTCAAGTCCTTCTTTTGACCCATTTTGCCAAAGGAAAGGAAGTTGCCTAATAATTATGCACACCTGATATAGGGTGTTGATGTCATTAGACCACACCCCTTCTCATTACAGAGATGCACATCACCTAATATGCTTAATTGGTAGTAGGCTTTCCAGCCTATACAGCTTGGAGTAAGACAACATGCATAACGAGGATGATGTGGTCAAAATACTCATTTGCCTAATAATTCTGCACTCCCTGTATATCCAGGCTTTTTCAATACCGTGAGAATCCTTGTTCTTTAAAGACAAAAAACAGTTGTTGAAGTGAATTAAACTAAGGAATATCTGGACTTTTAGTTATTTTATGCTTATTTTAAAGTTCTTATTTTAAGTCATCTTGAGAACCACTTGATTATATAACCGATTGATTCTATTGTATAATGAATAGAGTAAACACACTCAATAAGCTGCGACTGGGTTCACTGTTCAACACAAGCTCTGGTGCAATAATGCTTCATATCCAGATAATCTTCCCTCAGGTATGAAGAGCTCAACATGTGTAAAGGCATCAGGATGTCAGCTTGAGACGAGCTTCTACAGGAAGAGCACCTGGACGCTCCCATCATGATTTACAGAGACGGCTGAAGCCTTTAAACGGGTCTGTTAAAGCACCGACAGAGCTGTTTGTGTTTAAGCATGAAATCACTGCGGCCGCTATCGCTGACTTACAGCCGTCCCGGCATCTGCGCTCTTCTACTGCATCTTATTCACACGGCTCAAACGACAAACAGAAATATGACTGAATAATCAAAAACAACAAAAAACATGCAGCACAGGATCAAACGCTTCACACATATGGAGAACAGATTTTAAAAATGGCAGTCGACGTCCTGTGATGTGGCCGCCAAATTGAGGCCAAATGGGCTTCAGAAACCATCTGCGAGTTTCTCTGACCCGTCTATTAGTTAAATGAGCAAAATTGCTGTTTTCCATGTGCTGCATTCCAGTAGAGCGCAGTCCAGAGAGGCTAATGGGGGCGTTTAATTGCATTCTGGACTTTTGCTGCCGGCCGGCCGCGGGTCACTGTGTTTTTCACTCTAGCGTGGCTGTTCGACATCTCTTTGTTGTCATTTCCTTTAGGCCAAACAGCAAGACATTGAGAAACTGCTTGAATCAGTTCTTCAGAGCTCTACAGTGAGACTGAAGCCCCGCAGGAGAGCAGTATCACATGAATCATTCATAGACGAGAGAAAAACCACTCTCATTATATCAGTGAGCTGCAGAATGATGAGGGACGAGTGTAGCAGTCGTGACCATCCATCCATCCATCTGTCCATCCGTTCGTCCACCAATCCTTTCATCCATCCCATCCATCCACCAATGCTTTCAGCCGTCCATCCATCTGTCCACCAATCCTTTCATCCGTCCATCCATCTGTCCACCAATCCTTTCATCCGTCCATCCATCCATCCGTCCGTCCACCAATTCTTTCATCCGTCCATCCATCCATCCGTCCGTCCACCAATCCTTTCATCCGTCCGTCCATCCATCCACCAATGCTTTCAGCAGTCCATCCATCCGTCCATCAATCCTTTCATCCATCCATCCATCCATCCACCAATCCTTTCATCCGTCCGTCCATCCATCCACCAATGCTTTCAGCAGTCCATCCATCCGTCCATCAATCCTTTCATCCATCCATCCATCCATCCACCAATCCTTTCATCCGTCCATCCATCCATCCATCCACCAATGCTTTCATTCATCCATCAATCCTTTCATCCATCCATCCATCCGTCCACCAATCCTTTCATCCGTTCATCCATCCATCCACCAATCCTTTCATTCGTCCATCCGTCCGTCCACCAATCCTTTCATCCGTCCATCCATCCATCCGTCCGTCCACCAATCCTTTCATCCGTCCGTCCATCCGTCCACCAATGCTTTCAGCCGTCCATCCATCCGTCCATCAATCCTTTCATCCGTCCATCCATCCGTCCACCAATCCTTTCATCCGTCCATCCATCCATCCATCCACCAATGCTTTCATTCGTCCATCCATCCGTCCATCAACCCTTTCATCCGTCCATCCATCCGTCCACCAATCCTTTCATCCGTCCATCCATCCGTCTACCAATGCTTTCATTCGTCCATCCATCCGTCCACCAATCCTTTCATCCGTCCATCCATCCGTCCACCAATGCTTTCATCCGTCCATCCATCCGTCCACCAATCCTTTCATCCGTCCATCCATCCGTCCACCAATCCTTTCATCCGTCCATCCATCCGTCCACCAATCCTTTCATCCGTCCATCCACCGGTCCACCAATCCCTTCATCCAACCATCCACCCGTCCACCAATCCTTTCATCCGTCCACCAATCCTTTCATCTGTCCATCAATCCACCAATCCTTTCATCCGTCCATCCATCTATCCGTCTGTCCACCAATCCTTTCATCCGTCCATCCATCCACCAATGCTTTCATCCATCCATCCATCCATCCGTCCACCAATCCTTTCATCCGTCCATCCATCCACCAATCCTTTCATCCGTCCATCCACCCGTCCACCAATCCTTTCATCCGACCATCCACCCGTCCACCAATCCTTTCATCTGTCCATCCAACCATCCAATCCTTTCATCCATCCATCCATCCAATCCTTTCATCCACCCATCCATCAATCCTTTCATCCAGCCATCCATCCATTCACCAATCCTTTCATCAGTCCACCAATCCTTTTCATCCGTCTGTCCATCCATCAATCCTTTCATCCATCCACCAATCCTTTCATTTGTCCATCCATCCGTCCACCCATCTGTCCATCCATCCATCCAGCCGTCCAATCCTTTCATCCATCCGTCCATCCATGAATCCTTTCATTCATCCATCCATCCATCCATCCATCCATCTATCCATCCATCCAGCCGTCCAATCCTTTCATCCATCCGTCCATCCATCAATCCTTCCATCCGTCATCCATCCGGCCCTCCATCTATCCATCAATCCTTTCATTCGGCCATCCATCCATCCAAAATTACTAAAGTAAAAACATTTTCATAAACTAAAATAAACAAATCTATTCCAAAAACATGTTATTTTAATTAAATTTAAATTAAATTTAAATTAATTACTAAAACTGACATATCTATATAAAAAAATTAAAACTAACTAAAACTAATATTGTGTTGCTGAAACAAAAAAACTAAAATGTAAAATCAAAAATTGTGCTAAAATAAAACCAAATGTCAAGAAGCAAAACTACAGAAAGTGTTTATTACAGATGTCGATCACTGAGAACGTAATGCATGACATGAGCCCTTTAGTGTGAGTGTGTGTGTGTGTGTGAGAGAGTGAGTGTGAGTGTGTGTGAGAGAGTGAGTGTGAGTGTGTGTGAGAGAGTGAGTGTGAGTGTGTGTGAGAGAGTGAGTGTGAGTGAGTGTGAGAGAGTGAGTGTGAGTGTGTGTGAGAGAGTGAGTGTGAGAGAGTGAGTGTGAGTGTGAGAGAGTGAGTGTGAGTGAGAGTGAGAGAGTGAGTGTGAGTGTGAGTGTGAGTGTGAGAGTGAGAGTGAGAGTGAGAGAGTGTGTGTGTGAGTGTGAGTGTGAGAGAGTGAGTGTGAGTGTGTGTGAGAGAGTGAGTGTGAGTGTGTGTGAGAGAGTGAGTGTGAGTGAGTGTGAGAGAGTGAGTGTGAGTGTG
>CM077211.1:37752595-37760095 GCA_039654625.1 Rhinogobio ventralis
CCCTCTGGTTTTATTTATTTATTTCCAGCCTCGCACGCACACGCACACACATGCAGCCTTGCACACACACATCCATGCAGACACACACACAAACACGCACGCACATGCATTCAGCCACACATGCACACACACATGCATGCAGCCTCGCGCACACACACATCCATGCAGACGCACACAAACACACACACATACATGCATTTAGCCACACACGCACACACATGCATGCAGCCTCACACACGCACACACAAACATATGCATTCAGCCACACACGCACACACGCACACACACACGCATGCAGCCTCGCACACACACATCCATGCAGACACACACAAACACGAACGCACATGCATTCAGCCACACGCGAACACACACACACATGCAGCCTTGCACACACGCATCCATGCAGACACGCACACAAACACGCACGCACATGCATTCAGCCACACATGCACACACATGCATGCAGCCTCGCGCACACACACATCCATGCAGACACACACACAAACACGCACGCACATGCATTCAGCCACACATGCACACACATGCATGCAGCCTCGCGCACACACACATCCATGCAGACGCACACAAACACACACACATGCATTTAGCCACACACGCGCACACACACACACACACATCCATGCATGCACACACAAACACATGCATTCAGCCACACACGCACACACACATACACACACACAAACACGCACGCACATGCATTCAGCCACACATGCACACAGCCTCGCGCACACACACATCCATGCAGACGCACACAAACACACACACATGCATTTAGCCACACACGCGCACACACACACACACACATCCATGCATGCACACACAAACACATGCATTCAGCCACACACGCACACACACATACACACACATGCATGCAGCCTTGCACACACACATCCATGCAGACACACACACAAACACGCATGCAGCCTCGCTCGCACGCACAAACAAATATGCAAGCACACACATACACACACACACACACACACACACACACACACACACGCAAGCAGCCTTGCATGCACACACACACACACATGCAGCCAGCCTCGCACACACGTGCACACACGCGTCTTGCACGCACACAGAGACATCAATGGATTAGTTGGATCCCAGTTAGTTGAGCCAGAAGATTCAACAACATTTTAACCAAAAAAATGAAATCTAAACTGTGACAGTAGATTTTGATAATGTCTAATATATAAACAAATGCAACACTTAATAAAAGCAAGTCATTATGTCTGAAAATGACAGATCGCTCCAAGACCCGCACTACATTCTTCCTTTATCGATAATCTGTAAAGAACAGATCTGTCGTTAACATGTAAAGCTCTGAATATAGACGTCTATATGAGCGGAAACGCAACATCTTCATCATGTGATGTGATCCGCATTATAAACCCAAACTGAAGGAATCAGGTCACGGAGCTCTGAAGTTTTCCTCAGTTTAAGAGAGTCGTCATCTCACATTCTGCACACTTCCCTCTCTTCCTCTGTGCTGAGATTGATTTATTTCACGAGAAGCTCTCTTCGGGCCTTTATAAATATAATCCACACCTGAGAATGTCCCGAAGCTTTGATGATCTGAATAAAAACGGTCCCTCTGGTGGAGAAGCGACTAATTTCACATTCGGCACTCTGAAGTGGAGTGAAATGGAAATGTGTGTCCGAGGAGAGACGGAAAGGCGCGGCGAGGCTGAGCTGGGACTTCATTTAAATAACTATTGTGCCTGCTGATGCAACAGGTGAATTGTATAATGTAATGATATCTTTACCAACTCCCCACTGCTGGAAAATGAGACTCAGCAGTCACAGTCCTAAAGCTTCCTGTGAAAGTTGAGACAGAGAATCACTTCAGGAACCACCGGCTCTATTCACAGACGCTTTACAGAGAATGATTGGTTTGTCATCAGTCATTGGTGACACAGATACAAAACACTTTGATCACAGCAAATCAAATGATTCCTTTGAACTGAATCTTTTTAAAATATGTGTAAATAACTTGAGTGACTATTTTTGCATGCCTGGATGTTACGGTTAACTTAAACAGTATTAAAAATGTTTACATTCATTGAAATAAAGATTAAATAAAATGTAAATATTTAAAGGAAAAAAACTTGAAATACTAAAAGTTATTAATACTAAAACTAAAAATTCATGCTAAATAGAAATATTATTAAAAATGTTTATGTTAATTGAAATACAGCTGAAATAAAATGTAAATATTAGAAGAAAACAAACTTGAAAAACTTAAAATGAAACACTTGAAATACTAACATGATTAATACTAAAAAAAAAATGCTAAATAGAAATATATTGTTATATAATATATATATAAAATATTAATTATACATAATATAATTGTATATGTATATATAATATTTTTGAAAATATAAATAATATTATTTACCCACAAAAAAAAAATCTCTGTATCCCATAATGCACTGCGCTCAAACCAACTTTCCATTCTGAATCAGAAGTTATACACCGTACAAATTTTGCCGAATGTTTCTCGATTCATCTGAGGAGACGATCAAGAGCTGTGACATCTTAAATCAATACAGATATTACAAATTAAATTACAAATTTTTGTTGTTTTTTGCTGTGGGTCACGTGTTCATAAACAACACAAAGTTTATGTTATGCACTGCAGAAATCGTAAGAGTAAAAATGAAGCGATTCCACTTAACATATTGGATTAAATAATGTTTAAAAGATTCAGTTCAAAGGAATCATTTGTTTTTAATGCATTTAAATTGAGTAAGAAAAACAAATGACTCATTTGAACTGAATCTTTTTGGTATTCAGTTCTGCTAGAGGAATCAAATGAATTCTGATAATTTGAAAGATTCAGTTCAAAAGAATCATTTGTTTTTAATCCAATAATAATAATAGCTTTATTTTCTATAGCGCCGTTAAAGTAGCATCTCAAAGCTTCACAAAAATAAAACATACAATTATACAATGTATTGTACTCATGTATGTTTAGTAAAATCAAATGATTCTTTTGAACTGAATCTTTTGAGTGATCAGAATTCATTTGATTCATTTGTCATCTAGCAGAAGTGAATACCAAAAAGATTCAGTTCAAATGAATCATTTGTGTTTAATGTACTGCATATCCATGTAAGTTTAGTAAAAACAAATGATTCTTTTGAAATGAATCTTTTGAGTGATCAGAAGTGTTCATACGCGACTAGTATTTCATTCTACACACAGCGAGAGAGCTTAGTTTGGTAGTAAACACTGATTTACATGTTCCTAATCAACACAACATGTGACAGTCCACCTGATTAAATGAAAAACAGCATCTTTTAACGACCAAAAAAAATTGGACATCATTTCAGCTTCCTGGAGTCCTAGCGGTTTCTGCAGAAGACGCCAGCGATCATGTAAGGAAAAATAGGGCCAAAAATATTTAAACAAAAAAACAAGAATATCATTAGCTAATAATTTCCATGCAGGCAATTACAGCAGCTCTTTCGCCGTGCCGGTGTGTTGAAGATAACTTTCTCTCATTAGCATGCTAATGTGCAAACAGCAGGGTGTGTTGGATCCTCAACATTTCACGATTCACCTCATTACACATTAATGAGATTTAAAAGTGGAGGCAAAATAAAAATAACTTGTGAAGTTGGAGGGATGCGTTTGGATGTGCGGCGCTCATTACTGCAGACAGACAGGTGAGAGCGATTCCCGGCGTTCACGAGCACTCGAGGGACGGAAACGGGCGGATGTGAGCGCCTCTTACCCTGGTGAGGTGAATGACGCCCTGCGACGTGACCGAACAGCCCATGAAGCCCACGAACTGCAGCTCGGGACAGTTCTCCGCAAACGCCTGCACAGATTTATCCGTCACCTGAAACATAGAGGGGAAAAACATGTGAAGATGAATCACCAAATAAATCATCCACAGGTAAATACAATAATAACTTCAGATACACACGACAAAGACGTTCATGCTGAAACCTGCTGGAATCCCTGGATGGCCAATACCAGTGTTGTTATCAGTGTTGGGCAAGCTACTCTGAAACTGGAGCTTTACAAGCTACAAGCTACTTGTAAGTCAAAGTCGTTAAGTTACATTCAAGCTACCCTTTTGAAGTAGTAGTAAGCTACACTACAAGTTACTATCAAAAAGTAGCTAGCTACATTGAAACTACTTTTACAATGACATTGTTACAAATAACTGAATAATTGTTAAAGAAGAATGTTATAATATTTGGGGTTTCAAGCAACATAAATGCAATGATTTCAAAGAGTATAGGGTGAATTCAGGTTGATTGGGACACTTTTTCCCCAGTCATTTCAATGGCAAAAACTGTCAGAAACATTTGATTTTGTAAACTATCCAATACACACAATACTCAAATATAGCCTATATCTCAAACTGGCTGTCGAAGTGCAAAAGACTGCTCTGAGACGCCAGTCATGAGCTGCTCGCGTGAACAGTGCGCATTGCTTGACTTTTTCTTTTCGTTTTGAATTGTGGACAAAAAAAAGTGGACATTTCAAGCTTTCTATATACATATTTCTCATGTCTGTGAGACAAGTATCCTGCTGAGTTTCGGTTTAAGTATGAGACATGTTGAAGAGCAATGCAAGGGATCGCGCCAGCGCCTCCATGTCACGATTATTATCTGCTATAGTCTATTTGCTTCTTATTTATTAAATCAAGGCAATTGGCTGATGAAACATTGATTAAAATTAAGATTTTTACAATTTATACAGAAATGAAATTACCCTTTAAAGAAAGGCTTTCTACAAAACAAAACTTAATGAAGTGGTCAAAATCATGTGGAAGCTTTTTAGTTACTTGCTGGATAAAGTAGTTAGCTACTGGAAAAGCTACGCTGTTTTAAAAGTAACTGAGCTACTGACAAGCTACTGAAAAAATGTAGTTAAGCTAGTAACGCTACTGGTAGCTCGCTACTGCCCAACACTGGTTGTTATTGAGGACTACAGTGATTAAAAGAAAATATAAATACTAGATGAAAAACTTAAAATACTAAAACAACATAGAAATGAACTGACATCATCTGATGTATTGGAGTTTGATTGAAACATGAAACGATGATATTATTGGCTAATGTTAATTTTCCATAATGAGATTTTTCCTTGATTTACGTCAACAAAAAACGACAATCATTTCAGAAGCAGTAAGACATTATTAATTCAATGAATACTATTTTTCTCCTTCATAATAAAGTGCAAAGTGCAATTTACAATACAATTAGGAACATAAATTAAGAAAGTATTTAAGTTATAATATTTATAATATTGCAATTATACTAAATATATTATAATATATCATCATACTACTGCATATTATATTAAAATATGCCTATAATATAAAATAAATATAGTAAATATTATATATAATATAATTCATATATTATAATATAATACAATATAATATAATATATTGAATAACTGAATAATTAAACCTATATAACGACTTATATATTTATATCATTGCAATATAATATTTCTAATATTGCAATTATACTAAATATATTACAATATATCATACTACTGCATATTATATTAAAATATCCCTATCATATAAAAATAAATATAATATATATAATATAATTAATATAATATAATGAATACCTGAATAATTAAACCTATATAACAACTTATGAACCTTTAATGGACTTAAGTTTATAATAATTTATATAATTATTGTAAATTATAATATAATTAATACAATACAATATAATAATTTATTACATTGCACTGAATTAAGCTGATATAACAACTATTATTTCAATCTTGCATCCAATCAAGTGTGCGTCCTCACTTTGACCTTTGACCTTATGCAAAAGCAAGACGCATTTAATCAAATTCCCGCACACAATACGGAAGCAAATCAAATCTGTGCTGATCAAACTGAACTGATGCGACTAATGGCTGAACAAATTCAATAAGTGAAGCATGATTTCACCGGGCCGCCCTCTCGGTCACCCGTACCGGTTCAGAGGTTAACCACCGCCCATAACATTCAACTCAGTGCTTAGAAATGATTATTCTGGCAACGCTTCCCTGGCACAGTCAGTTGGGTTTATGTAAAGCACCTTAAAAAGACACACAGCTCGCAGAGAGCTTTTTCAAACCCGTCTGGGGTGATGTGAAAAACAGACTCGCTCTGAACGTATATATCATGCGGGTTTTGCTAACTTCTATCTTAAAGGTCATCCGGGCGAATCCGAGTAAGATGGAGGACTCCGGGTGAGGAATTACACCAGAGTGTCATCCATCTCAAGCCCTGATTCTCTTTCATGTCTGGGCTCTTTCTCAGGCCCGTGACCTCTACAGCGACGCCTCCAGACGCAGATATCAGGGGAATGTGGGGTTTCTACATCTGATATCCCCGTGACCTCTGGCAGGACACTAATCCATCTGGACTGATGGGAAGATCCACAGCTCTACGAGCACCCTCAGAAACACTCGGAGAGGTTTGGCAGCTCGTCCTCTTCGCTTTAACACGCTGAACTCAATAAAACAGCAGTGGTCAGTAGTGCGGATTCAGTGCCACGTTCAGCTCGACTCTCAGTTTTAGTGCTTTGGAACATGAATTCAGTTCTGAACAAACCACAGCCATTAAAGCGCCCAGAGCAATAATTCCTGCACCTTTATTTCCATCTCATCAAAATTCCTAAATGATGACAATGATCATTTGTTTTAGTGACTGGATGAATGGAAACATGTCCAAGTCATATTTTACCCCCTAAAAAAACTGAATAAATAAACTATTTCCATGACACATTATTGACTTTTTTTGTTTGTTTTTAATATTGTAGTTGTATAATTTTCATGGTCATTTGTTTATTATAATCAGCATTAATCAAAAAACATACTGCTATGTTGTATGCATGAATACAAACGAATGAATGAACAAACGAACATACAAACAAACAAATGAATTATGCATTACATTAATGAGATTTAATGAGAATTGGAGGGAAATGTGTTTAACTGTCACGAAAAAAACAATGAAAGACATTAAACACTGAATGAATAAATAAAAATGAATGAACGGAAAAAAGAACGAACGCACAAATGAACAAACAAAAGAACGAATAAACAAACGAATGATGCATTGCATTTATGAGATTCAATGAAAATTAGACCGCACCGAACAGAGGCTGACCGCAGAACAGAGGCTGACCGCACCGAACAGAGGCTGACCGCACCGAACAGAGGCTGACCGCAGAACAGAGGCTGACCGCACCGAACAGAGGCTGACCGCGCAGAACAGAGGCTGACCGCGCAGAACAGAGGCTGACCGCGCAGAACAGAGGCTGACCGCGCAGAACAGAGGCTGACCGCGCAGAACAGAGGCTGACCGCACCGAACAGAGACTGACCGCACAGAACAGAGGCTGACCGCACAGAACAGAGGCTGACCGCACCGAACAGAGGCTGACCGCGCAGAACAGAGGCTGACCGCAGAACAGAGGCTGACCGCACCGAACAGAGG
>CM077211.1:37765095-37942595 GCA_039654625.1 Rhinogobio ventralis
TTAATCATTTATTATTAGTTTTATTTAAATTAATAATACATTAAATTAATTGTAATTACTTTATAATGTAATTATTTATTTTAAATGAATTAATTTTGTTTACATTAAAGTAATAATTGATTAAAATATTTCATAATTGATTTAATTTAATTGAGATTTTAGGTTATAATTTATTCAATTTTTTAAAATGTATTAATTAAATTTAGATTATAGTTATAATTTATTTAAATATTTATTTAATTTAAATGCATTTATTTTTATTTAGATTTTAGGTTATTATTTATAATTTAATTTATAGTTATAATTCATTTTAATATTTAATTTATTATTTCATTTAAAACATTTCATTTAATTTAGATTTTAGGTTATAATTTAATTTTAAATAATTTAACAAGTTTTATTTTAGGTTCTAACTTATTCAGTTATTAATTTAAATTAATTACATTTTTATTATATAGTTATAATTTATTTAAATATTCAATTTAGATTATAGGTTACATTTTATAATAACATTTTAATTTAATTGTAATGATATTAATTTAGATTTTAGCTTTTATTTATTTAAATATTTACTTTATTTAAATGTAATGTAGTGTAATTTAATTGAATGTATTATTTAAGTCGTTCTGCAGGACGATAAATCAATTTATAAAAAGTACAAATAACCCACAGTTAAGTCTGGCTAAATATGAGCTCATAAATGCAAAATTCCTTCTAAATAATACAAACGCCATCTTCACAAATGACTCGTGTACAAAAACACCATCAACATGATAAAAAAGGAAAACTAGGAGAGGAAATGAAAGGACAATCGCTAAAACAATTCAATCCTGACGTCTCTTCTGCCTCACGTAGATCTAAAGTCACTGTATATCTAATAGCCTACTGATACACACACACACACACTGATCATTACCGGAGCTCGGGAGCTAGAGACAGGCAGATCTGCTCAGCTTTATTAAAAGCACCAATGATGATAATAAAATAAATCATATTTTATTATTGTTACTATCATTGTCATAATCATCACATCTGATCCTGAGGTTGTAGGTCATATGCTGCTTCATATTATTGTAAAAATTGTGATTCAACATTCATAAATGTCTCTTGAGCATCAAATCCTCATATGAGAATGATTTGTGAAGGATCATGTGACACTGAAGACTGGAGTAATGATGCTGAAAATCACAGGAATAAATGACACTACTATATATTCACAGAGAACAGCTGATTCACACTGGAGTCATATTTCTTCATTTTTACTGTATTTTTGTATTTTATTCTAAACTTTTGACCAGTAGTGTCTGTATTAGTGGCATAATAATACATTTTCTACATCAGCAATAGATGCATTTGTGCTATAAAACAGTGATAAGACACAGAAACAGCTCAAGTGTGTGAACACACACACACGCCATTAAACGAGCGTCGCCCTCTTCACTCTCCGGCGCCTGTGAAGGATGCTCAGCGTGAAGATCTTCCCGGACAGCCTGACTGATCCGGGCTGGAAAGGTCAGTCGCTCGTCAAAACACCATTAGAAATGACAGAAATACGTTAGTGCGCGTCACTCTCCCTCTGACAACAAAAGGGCCGAGTGAAACTAAACGACAAACGCGAGAGGAAAACGACTGCTCTCCTTCTCTGACATCCGTCTGAGCTGACGAGACGTGCGTCTAATCTCTGCGATCGATAAAGGTGAACATCTCCCTGATCGCTCATTCAGAAAGCAGCAGGTATTTTTTAAAGGTTGATTACAGCAGCCGCTCTATTGTAGTTTTTTTCACACATATTTGTTCATCTGAAGTATTTTGTCAAAATGCACAAAACCACATGCCTCGTTTAACAAAGGAAAATCAATGCACTTATTCAGTCTTATTGTCCTTCAGTCGTGTGAACTCCTTCAAATAAACAGCCAGATTTTGAGCAAACCGCTCCAGACGGATGGTTAGTCTGCGGAAAAACTGGGATAATAAAATGCTGTCGTGCCCAATGAAAAATACATTTAATCTCCGGATTGTTTGACCGGGTTGTTGGAGCCCCTATTGTTTGATTGTCATGTCTTTTTAATAAGTCAATATGGCAGAGCATGAGCTACTCGATTCATTTCCTTTCTGTCAGACTGTGACGTCTTTGATTACCTGCTTAACCCGTCTGACTTACAGCTTTGCCATGAATAAATCAGGTCCGACTCCAGCTGAAGTATATAATACAGATCAATCTCAGTATGTCAAGCACTAACACACTAACAAAAACAACGGAAATGTTAGTTGACGACCTCTTTTCAATGACTACAACCAGACGACGACACCAACGTCATTAAACATTTAGGTCAACGCTGTAAAAATTTGTACTACTTTGTTATGTACTAGTGTTCGTGCTGCATTAAAATATTTAGTCAACTTGAAGTGTGAAGTTGTGACAACTTGGATATTTGAGTTGAATAAACTTACAATTTTAATGCATCACAAACACAAAAAAATGTTTTTTTTTTACAGTGAATATGACAGATATAATAGATACGATGAGTAAATGAGTAAAATAAACCATGCATATTAGCTGACGGTCTTGATTTCTGTTTGTAAGGGAAAGTGCAATAATTCTGATGAAATTTCATGTAAGCAAGATTACAATTTTGAGCAAAATAATTGTGATTTCAGTGTAACCATTATGCATGTGGGATGAAAGTGTTGTTTATGGGCACGCCATCATGCCAGAACAGAGGCTAATAATGGCAAAAGAATAATGAAGATTAAGTCTCATAACATTCGCTGAGAGAGAACAATAGAAACGTGAATGGGGCAGTTCACCTCGCAAGACACGTGCAGGGGCCATACATAATTTCATTAGCATTTTTATCAGCCTTCTCTAAAAACACAATTTCTATATCTATAAAATAGCACTATTTACAGTTATTGCGGTTACTATAAGTAGTACATAGTATGTGGAACAGGACTGTAAAAAACGTGCAATATTTTCAGTAGAATAAAAACAGTACGCCCATATTTTGTCACGTCTGCTGTGGATTATTTGTGTTCACTCAGCTCCACTGAACAGCGTCTATTTGGGGTTTTAGTCCAAAAGTGTGCATACTTGAAGAAATACAAATTTATTCTCACATTTGCAAAATATTTCGTCACACAGAATAACATTTCTTGCGATTTGAATTATGCGATCTGAAGAGCTAGCGTACACAGCGATGTCTGTGCGCAAGTTATGATCTCAGCTGTGCTCATTTGATCTGGAGCTGTCAATCATCTTACGTGGCATAATTCCTGCCCTTCCGGATGACGCCGTCCTGTACACTTCCTCGTTCTGAGCTCCGTGAAAAACAGCCAAAGAAACGTTTCTACATGTCAAAAATTGAGAGAATAAACACACGATTACAATAGTATATGGTTTGTGTGTGATTTTCAAGCGATTTGGGCAATTTTCATATCAATAATGGATGTTTACATAATAAATACTAAGCAGGTGTAGCGATTAGCTGCAGTATATGACCAAAATCCACATTAGATCGCGATCGGAAAGTGAGCTGAGTAAAAGTGTAATATTAATCTTTTAAATGTTGTTATGTAGCTTGATGCTAATGGTAGCTCTAATGCACCTGCCGCATTATATAGCAACTAATTTGTTAAAAGAATTCACATAAGGTTTCAAGAAAATGCTTTTTTAATTTTTAAGAAAGACTTCAGATAATAGGTGGATTAATGTATAGTGGGATGAAAGTGGTGTGGATGGGCAAGCCATAATGACAGAATAAAGGCTAATAATGGCTGAATACAAACAAAAGAGTAATGATAAAAGAATAATGAAGATTAAGTCTCGTATCGGCAGAGGAATGAAAGGTTCGTCGAGAGAGAACAATAGAAACGTGAATGGAGCAGTTCATCACTCCTCAGAGTGAAGGGGATTTATAGGGCCATAAATCATTTCTTTAGCATTTTATTAGCCTTCTCTTAAAACACACATTACATGGTCTTAGAAAATATTTCATAAAATGCATAGTTTTAGAGATATCATCCTCAGTATAATCCTCTTGTGGCTTCACTTTAATGTTTTAATGTTTGAGCTTATATATCTCCATATTAATAATAGTAATTCTGAGTCTTGATATGTAAACTCTCAAGTGTGGCTTTCTAAATATATGTTGGTTATGTGTCTATCCAGAATGACTTATGAGCAGCAAAGTATGTCATTTATGCCCCACTTGCCAAAATGGGGGGTGTGCAGTAAAACTAATAGATGCTTTAAAATATAGTGTTCACTGTTAGTTCATGTTAGCTAATGCATTAACTAATGTTAACAAATGAGACCTTATTGTAAAGTGTTATCAATACTCCTTATAATCAGACTTTTCCTTAAAACTACATCTGCAGTGAATTCAGAGTTGGGGATATTGAATCCCATCTATTCACAACAGCAGATATGGACAACATTACAGCACGTTACAGTAACGCTCACACACCTCTGCACTCATTATGTTTTTAATTGCTGTGGATTACAGAAGTGATTTTCCAGCTTCTGCGAGGAGCGTTTAGGGATATAGCACAGCTGATGTCAGCGAGACGGAACCGGCGGTGGCCGATCAGGCCGTTCACGGGCTCGGATGTATTGTTGGTGAGACTTAAGCTGCAGACAGTTGTGATGTGGTTGGCGCGGAAGTGGAAATCCACCGCCTGATCCGCCCCGTCCTGCACGCTGAAGCGTACAGCCGTGTTTTCAATTTCCTGTGCTGTTGATTCAATGGCTGGAGTGAACGCATGCTGCTTTTAATTTAAAACACACACACACACGCTTTCCCTCGATGCACACACACTCTAATCCAGCAGTGATTAAACACACACACCCACACACACACGCTAAGAGAAATGAAACATGCACCGCCACCGCACACGTGAAACACGCTGGCTTGATGTGGGCCATTTTTCATGCTCAAGTCTCACAATTTGGGGACATTTGTGACTCTTAAAGAGACAGTTCACCCAAAAACAGAGGGAATACGCAATGCAGTTATAAAAATGAAATTTACAGTATAATGTGGATTGCCATGGAATGTGGCAATTTTTGGATTAATCAATCAAAATTAGGGCTGTAAATTAATCAAATACGACATGGCCTAGTGCCTGCTGTTATTAAACCACAAAAATACAAAATAAAAGTTCAGTTTAAAAAAAAAGAGAGATATTTATTACTATTTAGAATAAAAAATTTAATATAAGTATCAAATATTTTTATTTAAAAAATATTATGAAGCACTTTATTGAACAAAAACAAACTAAATGCAATGCTCTGTTGTATAGGAAGTATATATTTTCAGTTGATTGCATTTTAAAAGATTAAATTGTAAAACTTCAATTGAACAGACATGCTTTTTGATGGTAAAAATAAAGAGATTTCATAGTGCCTCCCTGCAAAAAAATGTTATTTATTCAACATCATGTCTTTCCAAACTCTTCTTCAAAACGAGATGTTATGCAGAATATCTGAGCTGCTCCTCGGGGCGGTGATTTATAATGTCAAGCTGAGAAAAGGACACATAATAATTATAAAAGTACAGTAGTTCCCTTCTGCGCAAGCTCTCAAATCTCATTTGCATGTGTTTTTAACTTTATGTCAGGTGTGATGTCACTGACGATCAGTTCTTACATGAGAAACTTGAAAAATGACGAAGAGAGCGTATGACTTTTATGATAATTTTCTGGTGCTTTTTTGAAGCTTGACCGTATAAATCACCATCCAACGTCCTTATATTAGAGTTTGGACATTATGCTAAACATGTTGTTTTGTGCTTCACTGAAGATATGAAATCATAGGGGTTCAGAACAACATGAGGGCGACAGTTTTCATTTCTGGCTAAACTATTCCTTGAATAAATGCAGTGTGTGTGCAAACCAGCACTACTCAAAAAAAGTCCAAAAAACTCAAATATATTCTGTGTGAATATATATTCTGATCTAAATATTAAAAATGTAACATGCATAAATTGTTCAATGTAAGATCTATAATATGCATTTAGAAAATAAGTCCATTTCATGCAAGTTTATCAGCGTTCAATAACGTCCACAGAAGCATCAGTTCATGTTTATACCAATAACTAACTGATAATGTTCTGACTAATATAGTGTTAGCGATTAATCGGATTTCGATTCTGATTTTGGCTTCCAACGATTATAAAAACGGATAATCTAGGAAAAACGATTATTGTGCCGCTGCTGCATTTTGTCCAGCGCACTTTCATTTCCTTCAAAGCGGTGCGCTTTTGTTCCTCCTTAAGCCAGACTTAAAGGAACACGGCGACTTTTTGGGACTTTAGCTTATTCCCCGTATCCCCCAGAGTTAGATAAGTCCATACACACCATTCTCATCTCCGTGCGTGCCATAACTCTGTCTGACGCACCCACCACTAGCTACATAGTTCCATTGTGTACTAAGACCGACGGAAAATTAAAAGTTGCAATTTTCTAGACTGATATATCTAGGTACTATACTATACATTGCGCCGCTGCACCCATGGTACGGCAGCAAAGCTCCTGGATTATTATGCAGGAATGAGAGTATAGTCCCTAGCCATATCGGTCTAGAAAATTGCACATTTTCATTTTCCGACGGTCTTAGTACACGATGTAACTATACACATCACAACATGTAAATAGGAAAATGTTGGTGTTATTTTGTCACTTATTGAGCAGTAGGCTAGCTGGAGCCGTTTACCTCCAGTCTTTGTGCTAAGCTAGGCTAGCGGTGGGCGCGTCTGACAGAGTTATGGCACGCACGGAGATAAAAATGGTATGTATGGACTTATCTAACTCTGGGGGATACGGTGAATAAGCTAAAGTCCCAAAAAGTCGGCGTGTTCCTTTAAAGGTGGGGTAAGTGATATTTCAAAACTGCTTTAGAAAAGTGTCTCAGGCCGAGTACTAAAGCAAACTTGTAGCCAATCAGCAGTAAGGGGCGTGTCTACTAATGACAGGGAGAAGAGAGCGCTCAGTGCACGTCATTATTCAAAAGACACGACACAGGACGGACATCAGCCGAGCGACGACAGAAAGACAGAGATGGCAGATAAAAAACACATGAGGAAGATGTCTGTGGACCAGAAGGAGGCTTACGCTCAGCAACTTCCCAGCGCTGGAGAGAACTCAAGGAGTGAAGGCCGAGGTTGCTTTATTTCTTCTCGATAGGCGAGTAACTGGTTTTGTTTGGTTTCACAGAACTAATGTATGCTGGCTTGAATATGCTCGTGTGTCATGTTCGCTTGTTTGTCCATTTGCGATCGTATCGTCGTTCACTTCAGCGATGATAAACACCCATTCATCTCCACACCGTATAACCCTGGAGCGTCTTCAAGCGGCAGCTCGCAGTGTGTCCGACAAGAAAGAACCTCCTAATATATGTTTGTTCCCTCTTCGTGATCGGTATAACCCTCTAATCTTGTCATAATTGTAATATGTTCGTTAGTTGGACTGTCGTGCTCGTGCTATCGAGTTGCTCATGAGAACTGTTTGTGTTTTTGGGATGGAAGGGATGACTTTTTCATTGAACATTCGACCTGGATTACCATAGTAACACACAGATTCCGCCATAGTCGTTGCCTGGGTTACGCATGTGTGGGGCGGAGCTATCAAAATAGGGGCGTGTTTGTTTCGGTGATTTGAAATATCAACATCGGTAACCAGAAAGCACTTACCCCAACTTTAACATCCAAATCAGCCGAATTAAGAGAGTGATATAAAATGCAGTCTTCTGTTGCTAAACTGCAGGACTTGCTTGACTATTAAGAATGCGCATAACACACACCTAAACGGTCAAATAGCCTACACACAAATATGCTGAAATGCCGGTTTGGTAAGTATCCTCGTAAACACAGTGGGTTGTGTCTTAAGTGGATGTAAACACTGAGAAAGAGCACGTGTGTAACAGTATATTGGATCCGTGCGTTCGCTCTTAAAGTGACAGCAGCCTAATAAACCTGCTGCAGTCATTAATGTTAATCAAACAAGACAAAGATAAAATCACTCACTGCTCTTAAATGAAAAGCTTTTGTAGTTTTAAATGAGGATTAGTCTATATTTAATGTATACAGCAGTGTTTATATTACATTTGATTACTTTATTCAGTTTCTGTTGTAGGCCATTACTGATCTGGATACCACTGATACCTCAAGCACTGTTTATTTCAGCTCTGTTGTATTTTTTGCCGGTTTTGTTTGTAATTAGTTTCTTTGTTCTTCTTGTATTGCTGACGGTTTACTGGTCTTCTGTAACTGTTTTGAAGATTTTTACTTACATTAATTAACCTAGTATTAGTTTTTTTCTGAAGTATCGATGATTGTGAAATTTCACTGACATTATGATTACTCATATCATGAAATAAGACTTCGATCATATCACCCACCAATAATCGTGTGACTTCATGACTTCAATATTGACCAAATTAATCGTGATTATGATTTTTGCCATAATCGAACAGCCCTATATAGTGTAAAGTAAAAATAAGTGTTTAGTTTCAGCAATCTTCATCTCATCTGCTGTCATTAAAATGCATTTTGCATATATTCATTATATCCGTCACCGGTTTCACTGCTTATATATTACTACACAATATTTACTCAATTCACTGCAAATTTACATATATGTGACCCTGGACCACAAAACCAGTCATAAGGGTCCTTTTTTTATTGAGATTTATACATCTGAATAAATAACCTTTCCATTGACGTATGATGAGATACAACTATTTGAAAATCTGGAATCTGAGGGTGCAAAAAAATCGAAATATTGAGAAAATCTCCTTTAAATTTGTCCAAATGAAGTCCTTAGCAATGCATATTACTACTAATAATACATTTATGATATATTTACAGTAGGAAATGTACAAAATATCTTCATTAAAAATGATCTTAATATCCTAATGATTTTTGGCATAAAAGAAAAATCGATCATTTTGACATATTGTTGGATATTGCCACAGATACACCCGTGAGATTATGACTAGTTTTGTGCTCCAGGGTCACATACACACACACACACACTTCTCATTTAGTGATTAATTTAGAAGCACATTTGGTTTAACACAACATTGCACAACCGTGTATACACACCCATACTGCTGTCTATCCATTCATACTGCATATGTAGCTGTTTTTTTTCCTAACTAAAACCAGCAATACAGCAAACAGTAATAAATGCAGTGTGTGTGTAAACCAGCACCCGTGAGCCACCAACTACTCAAAAATCAGATGTGAAGTCCAAAAAACACAAATATATTCTGTGTAAATATGCAGCACGCGTCCTGCCATATCTGTCACCTGGACGCAGTCGGCCCGGGGCGGGCCGGGGGTGAGCGAGCCCCTCTGACCCGCACCGCCCGGGGCTTCAGCGCTGCGTCTGACAGCCTCTAATGATTAGCACCGGGGGCGCACCGTGGGGCAGGTGAGCACCTCGGCTCCGTGGGACAGCACAGCAGCTTTCAGGACACAGATTCATGGTAAAAAGCTTCCGCAGCATCAGTGTGTTCACGCGGCCTCCGGCTCAGAGTGTGTCAGAAAGATGCTGGAATTAACAAGAGTGGCTAATACTGCACAACATACACAGACTCACAGTAGATCGTGATCGAAAAAAAAAGTATGGCGGGATCATGGATGGGATGAATTGGATGGAAAGATGAAGGGAGGAACAATGGAGGGATGGACAGAAGGCCGGATGGATGGAAGGATGAATGTATGGACGGATGAATGATGGATGGATGGAAGGACGAATGGATGGATGGACGGATGGAAGGACGGAAGGACGAATGGATGGATGGACGAATGCATGGATGGACGGACGGAAGGACGAATGGATGGATGGATGGACAGATGATAGACTGATGGATGGATGAATGATGGATGGATGGATGGATCAATGAAACAGAAAATCAATAAATGGATGTACGGATGATGAATGATAGACAGAATGGATGGATGATAGACAGAAAAACAATGGATAGATGGATGGATGATAGACAGAAAAAAAAATGGATGGATGGTTGGGTGGATGATAGAACAATGATGGATGGATGGATGGATGATTTATCAACTACTATCAAAAATGTGGGGCGGATCTTGGTTCTGTGCATCGACTGTTGATTGGATGTTGAGATGTGGGCGTGGCACTCAAAAGTGGAAGTCGTCATATTTTGATGAAATATTATGAGGTAAAAATGACACGTATGCATTGATGATCTATAATCTATAATATCATTTTCATTTCATGCCGTCTTTAAGTTTAGCATCATATAGCATTTAAAAACTCCAATTCAATTCAAATTTCACATTTGTATAGCACTTTTCACAATACATAACCAATTTAAAGCAGCTGGAAAGAAAATGCATATTTCTACGTTACAATTAAGAGTAATCTTTCAAAATTCACTGAAGATTTTCTGAAAACGGCTTCTGTTAATCAGTGAAATGGTCACAAAATGAGCAAACAGACCAAATATACGTCAGTATGTCTAGTTTATACACTAAAAATATGATACATAAAGAGAAGTAAAAAGAGTGAAGGCATTAGAACTAAAGGAATATGACAAAATGAGTCAATGTTAAATCAATTCATGAGGCATGTGTTGGACAGATTTGTGTGTGCTGCTCGGACTTTTCCTCACCGTCCATCCCCAGGAATTATTACATGCTTCAACATTCAATTCCCCCCAAAACGGGGTGAAAAAAGCCCCAGAAATGTCAGAAGTCCAGCCAGACGCTGCAGGACCAGCCCCGAATCTGAGCCCAAGACACTGAAGGACGCTCAGATTCTGCCCGTCACTGTAAATCCAGGATCCAACCGTGGATTTGTTGATCTCGTGAGACTCATATCTGCTCATACACGCACAATGGATTGATAAAACAGCTTGAAGCAAATATAGAACGGCACTTCTCTGTGATCGTAATATTTCACTGATCCGATCCGATCAAGAAGCTGAATCAATCACAGTCATATCGACTGAAGAAACTGCTGGAAAACACAACACTGAACACACAGGTAACCAGAACCACAGCTACAGATGATAAACAACTAAATACAACTATAACCATTCACTATGAATCCTGCATCATTTCATAAACACGGAGATAAATCTGACAAAAATGCTACTTTCTAATTGTTTTAAAATAATTAAAAATAATAAAAACATATGTATGGTGTCATGACGTGAGAAATTATGGTATAAGTTATGGTATATATATATATATATATATAGGATGGAAGAATGGATGGATGGATGGATAGATGGAAGCAAGGAGGGATGGATGGATGGATGGATGGAAGCAAGGAGGGATGGATGGATGGATGGATGGATGGATGGATGGAAGCAAGGAGGGATGGATGGATGGATGGAAGCAAGGAGGGATGGAAGGATGGATGGAAGCAAGGAGGGATGGAAGCAAGGAGGGATGGATGGATGGAAGCAAGGAGGGATGGATGCAAGGAGGGATGGATGGATGGATGGATGGAAGCAAGGAGGGATGGATGGATGGATGGATGGAAGCAAGGAGGGATGGATGGATGGATGGATGGAAGCAAGGAGGGATGGATGGATGGATGGATGGATGGAAGCAAGGATGGATGGATGGATGGATGGATGGATGGATGGATGGATGGATGGATGGATGGATGGATGGATGGATGGATGGATGGATGGATAAAACAACCATGGATGGATGGATGGATGGATAAAACAACCATGGATGGATGGATGGATGGATAAAACAACCATGGATGGATGGATGGATGGATAAAACAATGATGGATGGATAGATTCTAAACTATAAATATAAAATTATGCTAAAATGCCAAATATAAAAAATAAATAAAACATGTAAAAAATATATAAAAGTAAGTAAAGAGTTGAGATGTTTCCAAACGAACCCCACCATCTAAATACTGTTGGACAATTTACAAAATGACTTGTAAAGTTTTATACTCCATACTGAATTTGTACTGAATCTTTGTATGTTTACACTTTTAAAGGAATAACTAATGAAAACTCATCATTTGACCTGAAATATTGAGCACAAGAGAATGAATCTGATGCATTCCTCAGTGTGAGCGCTGTGGTTCTGATTACAGTGAGCTGATGCGTGTGTGCATCCGTCTGATGAAGGACAGCCGATCTCTGCTCTCTTTATTAGCAGCCCGGTGCAATCCTCTCATTGCTCAACACCAATTGCTCCCCAATTAGGAAGGATAAATGGTGTTTAAAGGGAGCGCACACATAGACAGGGCTCATTACGACTGCGATCACATCCACACACAGGTCACTCACTGCCACATTAAAACACTTACTGAGGACGGACGGAGAGGAACAGAGCTCCCCTCTCGTTTAAAGAAGCCCATGGCTAATAACCGTGTGATCCTTCACTTCCACAAGATATCCCATTCAAAATGATTTTAGGACCAAAACACACTGCAAGTTAACAAGCACAAAAACATTTGAAGGAAACCATCTAGGACTATGAATGTAGAATAAAAAAAAGTGCAAAATCGCTGCTTCTTTAAATACTGGAACTCAAAATGTATGGCATTTTGTTTCATTAGAGGTATTATAAAATGGTGACATCCTCCCTGACGCATTCCAAGCATTTGACTCGCGAACAAATGACTCTCTTTGTAATGAATCAGTCAAAAAGATTCACAAGCAATCTCAGACTCAATGACTCGAGCGTTAATGGAATCAGATCAAAAGCAGAATGATTACATTTCTAGCTAATCTACATTCATGCATTATGAATCCTGCATCGGACGGACGGAACAATGATGATGAATGGACGGATGAAAATGATGGACGGATGAATGGATGAAACAATGATGGATGATGGATGGATGGATGGATGGATGGATGGATGAATGGATGGATGGATGAATGGATGGACGGACGGACGAAACAATGATGGAACGATGGACAGATGGTTGGATGAAAATGGACGGATGGATGGAACAATGATGGACGGATGGATGGATGAAAATGATGGATGGATGGATGAAACGATGGACGGACGGATGGATGGATGAAAATGATGGATGGATGGATGAAACGATGGACGGACGGATGGATGGATGAAAATGATGGATGGATGGATGAAACAATGGACGGATGGATGGATGAAAATGATGGACGGATGGATAGATGGAACATTGATGGATTATGGATAGATTATGGATGATGGATGGATAGATAGAACAATGATGGATGGAACAACAATGATAGATGGATGGATGAAACAATGATGGATGGATGGATGGATGGATGAAACAATGATGAAAGGATGGATTAAAAGATTATGCATGGATGGATGAAACAACAATGAATGGATGGATAGATGGAACATTGATGGATTATGGATGGATTATGGATGGATTATGGATGGATTATGGATGGATTATGGATGGATTATGGATGGATGGAACGATGGCTGGATGGATAGATGGATGGATGAAACAATGATGGATGGAACAACAATGATAGATGGATAGATGAAACAATGATGGATGGATAGATGGATGGATGAAACAATGATGAAAGGATGGATTAAAAGATTATGCATGGATGGATGGATGAAATGATGGATGGATGAAACAACAATGAATGGATGGATGGATGGAACAATGATGGATGGATGGATGAATGGATGGATGAAACAATGATGGATGGATGGATGAAACAATGATGATGGATGGATGATGGATGGATGGAACAATGATGGATGGATGGATGGATGGATGGATGAAACAATGATGATGGATGGATGATGGATGGATGGAACAATGATGGATGGATGGATGGATGGATGGATGGATGAAACAATGATGATGGATGGATGGATGGATGGATGGAACAATGATGGATGGATGGATGAATGGATGGATGAAACAATGATGGATGGATGGATGGATGAAACAATGATGATGGATGGATGATGGATGGATGGAACAATGATGGATGGATGGATGGATGGATGAAACAATGATGATGGATGGATGATGGATGGAACAATGATGGATGGATGGATGGATGGATGGATGGATGAAACAATGATGATGGATGGATGGATGGATGGATGGATGAAACAATGATGGATGGATGGATGGATGGATGGATGGATAAAACAATGATGATGGATGGATTCTGAACTATTAATATAAAATGATGCTAAAATACAAATAAAACATGTAAAAGAAAAGTATAAAAATATATAAAAGTAACTAAAAAGTTCAGATATTTCTAAACGAACAAGTTTTATACCATTTTATACTCCATTAAAGGTATTTTAAATGACACATCTAGCTCATCTACATCTACATTAATGCATTCAGCAGACATTGGATTCAGCGTTTGTGTTATTGTCTCTACACACAGCAGCCGTTTTTCCATTTAATATCCTATATTAGAAATGATATCAAAAAGATCTTATGGATCATAAGCTCCCACAGGTGTCATGGAAACGCTCCTGCATCAGGCTCTCTCATGAGCGGGGGCTCGAGGGCCTGGAGGAGAGCCAGGTCCACGTCTAGACGCTCTAATTCATGCCATGAGAAGGGCTTTTATTGGCAGGAGGGCGGCTGGGGGATCGTTCGCACTCACCAAACGGGAACGTGGCGCTCCACGGCCGGCCCGCCGGTGCCACGGCGCTTTCAAAATCAAGACACAAAGAGCAAGGGTCAAAACATGAGCAAAAAAGAAAAGATTTGGCAGCGGCCGCGTCTGTACTGTCAGAGTGCTGTGAAAGGACCGGCGCAGCTGTGATGTACATCGAGGAGCGGGTCAATGAACACTGACGGGTCTGAGGAACAGCCTCTTCAAAAAACATCCCTCGAAAACACCAATAATGCGCATGTGAACGGCATCTGGAAAACTCTAAAGATGGTCATACGTGATGGACGGAAACACACCGGCTGAATATAATGCATCACTCTCTCAACAGAATAAACCATGTCAGACGCTGAAGGAAAGTCAGTGCTTGTTTATAGGTTTAAAGGTTTAGTAAACACAACATAGGCCTATTAAAACTCAGTATGTAAATATAACAATGACATCATTTGAGTGCTGAGCCAATGGAAGATTTTCACACTTTAACCTTAGTTTTAAAATCTCAAAATTAAATGTAACAATTTCAGTTTCAATTAAATTTTATTTAAAAAAAAATGTAATTCAAGATTGATCATAATTTTAAAAATATGAATCTTACATTTAAATTTATTTTTTAAAATCCTGAATCAACGGAAGATTTTCAAACTTTACTTTTAAATTTAAAAGTATCACTTTTTTAAAAAAAACAAAATATACAAAATGTTTTTCTTAGTTTGCTATGAATTTTAAATAACTTCTGTAAATCATAAAACAAAACAGGGCTGCAATAAGATAAACACAAACGCGTCTCATCTTATGATCCATCCACATTAACACAGTTGTCCATCAAAGTGTGTGTGGAGAGGGAGTTTGACCTGTCCTGTACCTTTAAACACGCGTGTGCTCATGTACTAGTGTGTGTTACATGAGTGTAAAGGACACTAAACCATAACGCAACAGCCTCCATCTTTAGAGAACACAAAAGTATCGGCCGTCCTTCCGTTGAACTCTATTTTTTGCGGCCTGGCGTTGATTTTGAGGTGCTGCTCGCTGTGAAGCTCAATATTGAACGGGTTTCAAAATGATTACCATCATCATCATCATCATCATCATCACCAGGTATGAATAGAGCTCTGAAAATATCAGCTCTGCCCAAACTGTGTGTGATTTGGCAGGCAGGAGATTGTGAGGTTTCAGGCTGGCGAGGCCGTCGGCAAACGTGGCCACCAGCTGTGAAGTGAAGCGCCTCCATAATAAGACATGCAGGAGGACATCATCTGACTGAAGACCTGAGAATGAGGCGGACGCGTCTCTGGAGGAGACCAATGAGGCCGAACGGTGCTGAAGAACAGCCCACTGGGGTTAGCTGGACATTATCTTCAGTCCTGAAACACTCGAGATGACAAAGCACTAACTAGACCAACAGCTGCAGTCGGACAAGAGAGAAATCAGAGCTCAGTCACACACACGCACACACACACACACACACACACACACACACACAATCTGCAGTATCTCAATCACTTTAGACATTCATGCACAGGCAAATACAGTAAAACTTTGGATAAACAGAGCCACTGCAAAAGAAACGGTGTACCACGAAAAACAAGCATACGCTTCTAATGAATCACTCAAAATGAATCTTTATCACTGAATGAATCACTGAATCAATTCCGGTAAGATAAACACAAACGCGTCTCATCTTATGATCCATCCACATTAACACAGTTGTCCATCAAAGTGTGTGTGGAGAGGGAGTTTGACCTGTCCTGTACCTTTAAACACGCGTGTGCTCATGTACTAGTGTGTGTTACATGAGTGTATAGGACACTAAACCATAACGCAACAGCCTCCATCTTTAGAGAACACAAAAGTATCGGCCGTCCTTCTGTTGAACTACGCTTCTAATGAATCACTCAAAATGAATCTTTATCACTGAATGAATCACTGAATCAATTCCAGTGGTTACTGAATCAACATCTGATTCACTTCCGCTTCAGCTGCGAATTACAGTCACTCATCTTAAAATAACGCATTTCACATGATAATGTAGCAAAGCAATGTTTACACATATTAACCACACAAAAAAGAGAGAGAGAGAGAAGGAGTGTGTATGTGTGTGAGTGAGTGTGTGAGAGTGTGAGTGAGTGTGTGCGGGTGTGAGTGTGTGTGTGGGTGTGAAAGAGAGTGAGTGAGTGAGTGAGTGAGTGAGTGAGTGAGTGTGTGTGTGTGTGTGTGTGTGTGTGTGTGTGTGTGTGTGTGTGTGTGTGTGTGTGTGTGTGTGTGTGTGTGTGTGTGTGTGTGTGTGTGTGTGTGTGTATGTGTATGTGTATGTGAGTGAGTGAGTTTTATAAGCCACAATTAATATTTATCTGAAAATTGGTGTGAAGGCACAGATCCTACAAATCCTACTTGTGTATATATTTATTTCCATCACAGCCACCGACCCACGCATCCGTCCTCATCACGTTCATCCACATGAACACACACACACACACACATCACTGATCGAACCGACACACAACACAGAAACAGTGTCAGAGTCTCAGTAACTCAGAACCACATGAGCATCTGTTAAAGGAAGGAATGAGTAAATGTGCCAGGAAGAGGAAAGACGGCGTGCGCTGCAGATTTATTATTAACGAGGCTTTTCTGCTGATTGGAGCAGCGTTTCCCATGAGGAGCAGGAGGAGATCTTCCGTTGGCTCAGAGGCCCTGATTTATTTACAGCGCATTATTAATGGAGCGGGGTTAAGACTTTGATACGGCCCCCGTGTCCGCTTTGATGCTACTGTAGAGATGCACACGAGGGAAACACACACACACTCGCCTGAGGAGACATGCGGCACGGATGGCGTACACTCGCCGCATTGTTGAACCTCCACACGATTGCACAGGTTGCGTTCGGTGGAGCTCCAGACTGACAGCGTGTTTTTGTTTATCCTTCCCAAAATTCAAAGGCTCCGGCGCTCTGGAGGGAGACATGTGTGCGCCCGCGGAACAGCAGGAGAACAAACTCAAATATTCCTGAAAAATCAAACCTGGGAATCATGATGCATCTGTGGGGCCTGGAGCTGATCTCAGAGCTCCTGAACCTCCATTACACAGATCTTTACACCTGGAATGAGGATCTCACCTGGAGCTGCTCGTTTACCTAAACTAAATAACCAGAAAACATTCACTGACCATTGATGAGTTTGTCTGCTTGGTTTTACTAGTAAACTGGTTCTCAAACAGGGGCCTCGGGGAACTTTGCAAGGGGGTTTTAAAATGAGTTAAAACACATAAAAATCTCATTTTATCAAATTTAATCATTTTAATGCATTCCAGGAACCAGGATTCCCATGATCTTTTTTTTTATATTTTTTTTAACCACAATTATATACACACACTCCAAAAAAAAAAATTATATAATAAACATTTATTACTTATTTATATATAAATAAGTTTATATATAATTTTTTTTTGTTTAGACATTTAATTTAAATACAAAATACTAAATTAAATGACTAAACTAAAAATTATTATATAAATATTTAATAAATTATATAAATTTATAAAAAATTATATATATTTAAAAAAATATATAAAATAAATATAAAAATATAAAATAAATATAATAAATATAATATATATATATATATATATATATATATATATATATATATATATATATATATATATATATATATATATATATATATATATATATATATATATATATATACACATATATATACACATACATATATATATATATATATATATATATATATATATATATATATATACACACATATATACACATATACATATACATATATATATATATATACACATACATACATACATACATAATATATATACACATATATATATATATATATATATATATATACACACACACACACACACACACACACACACACACATACATATATATACACACACACACACACACATACATACACATATATATATACACACATTTTTAAGTATATATTTGTAAGTCTTTCTTTGAGGAACCAGAATTCCCATGACATTTTTTTTTCCATAAAATATAAATATTATGTACCTTAAATGGCTAGTTGGTGTGCATATTATAAACAAAATATAAATATATAGCAAAATATATATATAAATATAACAGGCCTGTAGCCTAATTTTAAGTGTAATTTCTAGAAATTTTGTGGAAATTAATAAAATCATGGACTGTTTTATAATAATAATAATAATAATAATAATAATTTTCTAGTTATCCCAAGCTCTTAAAAAAACAGGTTTAAATGGCAAAAATGTATGTCAAATAAATATATATTTTTTTTATTAAATTAAAGTAAATCATGAATGACTGAAAACCCATGGAAATTAATTGTTATACACATCTATACAAATAAAACATCCATTTCTTAACACTGGACTCACAACACTTTATTTTAAGACGTAATGAAACGTTAACAGGGAGACTTTGAGTCAAGGCGGCTGATTTACACGCACAAAACGGCACACGAATGCATTTCTTCTGCTCATGAAAGCAACATCTGCAGAGATGATCAGCAATGAGAAACTTTATACACACACACACACACACACTCAAACATGCTCTCGTGTGCACTGGTTGTGTTGGAAGTGCGCTATTTAGAGAAGATCTCAACATCACGTCCTCCACAGCCAAACTACAGGTTTCTGGAAGTGGATTTAGACAAAAGTGTCTGCTAGAGAGTCATTATTCACTCACTTCTCTCTCTGGATCTACTTTTACACCGGCCGGTTTGTCTGGTATTCTCCGTGCACAGCCACCGTCCGTGCCCGAGCGCATTAAGCACGGATACGGATCGATACGGAGCCGTGGCAGGACCGCAGGAGCTGCTCAACAAACGCAGAACCAGAACAAAAACACCAGGATGACTGGCGCAGCGACACACACACACGGCCGCTTGACCTTGATAGTGTGAAGAACAGCTCAGATAAACAGCGTTCATGAGAGACTCACTCGCTGACAGAAATCTGCATTCACACACACATAAAGATGCAGCTGCTCCTCTGCTTTATAGTCCATTTAACCACAAACCTGCCCAAGCCAATGCAACGCTTCACAACTGGATTCACAATGAAAAACACACTTTTATATACTAGATATATACACAGTATATTTGGGGACAGTAATATTTCTCTTCTGCTCACCAAGGCTGCATTTATTTGATCAAAAATACTGTGAAAATTTTTTTTGTAATCTAATGTGAATATATAGTAAAGCGTAATTTAGTCTTGTGATCAAAGCTGATTTTTTCCCAAAGTCTGTCTTTTTTCCAAGGAACCAGATTTCCCATGACCTTATATGTATACCATTTTTTAAAATAAATAAATATTATATTATATTATATACGTGAAATGGCAAGTTGGTGTGCATAATATTTTAACATTAATTTCTTTTTTAAATAATTAAAAATAAATAAATAAATAAAAACAAATAAATAAATAAATAAATAAATATTTATTTATTTTATTATATTATATTATATTATATATTATATTATATTATATTATATTATATTATATACGTGAAATGGCAAGTTGGTGTGCATAATATTTTAACATGAATTTCTTTTTTAAATAATTAAAAATAAATAAATAATTAAAAAATAAATAAATAAATATAAATAAATTAATAAATAAATAAATTATTATATTATATTATATTATATTATATTATATTATATTATATTATATACCTGAAATAGCAAGTTGGTGTGCATAATATTTTAACATTAATTTCTTTTTTAAATACATAAATAAATTCAATAAAATTCAATAAAATTAAAATTAAACCATATTATATACCTGAAATTGCAAGTTGGTGTGCATAATATTTTTAACAATTTATTTTTTAAATAAAAAAAATAATAATTTAATTCTTTGAGATATATTTAATAATTAAATAAAATAATAAAATAAATAAAAAATAAATGATATGATAGATAGATAGATGATAGATAGATAGATAGATAGATAATCTGTGGCCTAATTTTAGGTGTAATTTCTAGAAAATGTATGGAAATTAATAAAACCTTAACATGCCATGGACAGTTTTATAATAAATCATACATTTTTCTAGTTTTGCCAAGCTCTGAAAAAACACAAATTCATCAGGTTTAAACTGCGAAAATGCATGTCAAACAAAACATTATAATATTATATTATAAAAAATATTATTAAACATTTGTAACATTAGAATCTTTTGTAACATTATAAATGTCACTTTTGTGCAATTGAATGCGTCCTTACTGGGGAAAAACAATCTTCCTAACTACCAGTATAGTGTGTTTTCAAATCCATCACTTGAGGATATTGCTGTGACATTTAAACTATAATGGCTGCATTACCTAAAATATGACTAAATAGATATAGGACTATTGGTTAAAAGTTGTCAAAGCATGTCTTTTTATGTTTATAATAACTCCCAGTGATGAACCGTTCACAACAACAGCAGGAACATGAATGAACGAGAGTAAAGTCAGCACATTATTACCCTTATAAACTCACTGCAACACCAGCCATGACACTGAAGGGAAACGCAAGCAATCCATGTGTCGGCTTGCCAACACCGCCTGATTAATTCATATCTATTGTCTGCTACGAGCTTCAGCATGTTGGCGTAAAATATTAATCACTTTGGAGATGAATTATTAATGGAAAAACATACAGAACAGGGATTGAAATGACTTTGGGGAGGTCGAACTGCTCAAAAACTAATGAAGCAAAGAGGCACTAAAAACAGATCTATAATTTACACCATTTAAAGCCTATAAGCTTTGACCCTCCTAATGCATTAAAAAAATTGTATGTACCTTTTACATTCCCGGGTCAGTTTGGACCCGGTGAAACGTGAGCTTATAATAACTTATTATTTTAATAATTAATAACTAAACCATAGTGTGTCTAATCAATAAATTCTCAAAAAAAGCAATATTTTTAATCAATATTTCGGAGAAGTTTTATTCCAATATATCATTAGACGAAATTTATAAGAACATATAATGTGAGAATTACCAAAGACTTTGAACATTAAATTCATGACTGATCAAAACTCTTTAAATTTATGAAACCTACATATTCTAACAGAACGATATTAATATTAATATTACTCTGAAAGGTTTCAAACAAAATGTACTCATTTTACTTGCATAAACTTTCTTTCTTTCATATGAAAAATGTCCTTTTCGTGATGCAATGGTTCATCAATGATCTACAATTTTAGTCATTTTATTTCCATTTCAGAATTATCGTGCGTTCATGCGCGAGCACGTTTATAAACAAAATGCATGTATTTTACAGAAGTAATTTGAGACAAAAACTAAATGCATAAAAATATATAATTTCATGTGTAAAGCCACAGTTTTCAAAACGGACCCGAACGCAAAAAGTGTAACAATTGAGTTTAGATGGTTATATGTCTTACATTTTATGTTTAAAAAAATCTGAAAAAAATAAATAATGTCTATTTTGACAGTCTTAACACCCATACAAAATTTAATCTTTCTACTAAAAACTATGGATAAATAAAAAAATATAAAATAAAAATAATAAAATAAAGTAAGTAAGTAAATCAATAAATCAATAATGTACCTCTTCCGGGTTAAAAACAGACCCCAATGCAATAGGAGGGTTAAAAAAAAAACTACTTTTAAGTTATAAGTAAAACTGCTAAAATCTGTAAAAAGCTCTTTAATTTGTCTAAAATATAAGTTACTATAATTATAACTAAACTACATTTGGCCCCAAACTAAATAGTAACTATTTTTGCATTTTAAAAAATATATACATCAATTTAATTTTTAATGTTTACTGACAAAAATTTAAATGCTAAAATTAAACTGCACAGTTGTTAAAAAAATAAATAAAAATAAAATAATAATAATAATAATATTAATATTTTACAAGTGATCAAACTAATTTTAAACTAAAGTGAAGCACCTCAGACCAAAAAAAAAAACAAATTATAATAATTGTAAAATTACTTTTTTAAATAAAATTAATTTTAAATAATAAAAAATATAATAAAATATTTCCAGAGCAAATGTGTGTAAACTGAGGACGGCGGCGATGTGTGATCACATACGGAGCACAGACCTCACCCAGAGCAGGAGATCACACAGTTTAACACAGAGAGGGCGTAATTATCCATGGAACCACAGCCGGCCCCGGGAAGCTCGCGTGTGTCCGACCGCCGGTCGCTGCATTAATCATACGCTCCGGAGCAGAGGAAACATTGCTTCAGATGCTGGCACCAGTGGACGCTGACGGACGTCAATAACTGGTCAAGGGCTCTTCATTGTTGCATCAACACCATCTGAAATCATGAACGCTCTGGAAGCTCAAAGGACGTGTCAGTGACCATCAACGGGAATCAAATATTAAAATGCATCTTTACACTTTCTCAAGTGCATCATGCATGTTTCAGCTGGTTTATGGTGCATCTGACCACTGACAGCTCAGATGATATGAGCAATCACTATGACTTCAATAAAATAACTATAATTTACAATAATTAAAAGACACCACGGCTTAAAACCATAACGGCTTAGTGTGATTATCAGATGGCAAAAGCTGCGATTTAATTCAGTAGAGACATGCACTGCGTGTGTCAGAGCGAAGCGCGGCACTGCGTTTCACACGCCAGGTTTCCTGACAAAATAAACGTTTGATGGTTTAACATTTGAAAATAAATAAAGAGAAAAATAAATATTAGTATTGTCATTTTACAGTTGTGATCTAAAAAAACTGTTATTACTATTATTATTATATTATTTTGTTTTTATTAAATAATGGTAATTTCTTTAATTGTATTTACTATTTTTTATAAAAAATAATAATAATAGTTATAATAACATTATTAATATTATTTATTTTTTACTACAATGGTAATGTCATAATTTGTTTGTTATTTGTTATTTATAATAAAAAAAATTAAATAAATTTTTATTATTATTTTATTATTAATTGTTTATTTTTTATTATTTTTTTACTACAATAGTAATATTTCCATATTTGTTTGTTATTTGTTACAGTTTATTAAAAAAATTATAATATTAATAATTACAATAAAATAATAATATTATAATAATAATAAAATAAATAAAGTATTATTATTACTATTATTATTATTAATTATAATAATTAAAATATTAAATGTAATTAATAAATCATTGTGCAATAATAAATAATTGCCAAAATGTGCAGCCCTGCACAGCAATCCTGGATTTTTTTTTTTTTTTTTATCGCATTTTTTAAAATCACAACTGCAATATTTATCAGGAAAAAAAAAAAAAATCACAATTACATTTTTCCGCCAAATCATGCAATCCTAGAAAAAACTATTTTATATACACTATGTTATAATTTTTTTTGTTCTTCTATTGGTCTCTTCTTTTAGGAAAATACTGTCACCAAAATGTTTAAATAAAAATGATTGTTAAATTGGGGAGAAAAAGGTCAAAAAGATAAAAAATTTGACTTTAATTTGTCCAAAGTGTAAGTTTAGTCTCAAAATAACTAGTCCTTACTCAGTGCCTGTTTAACTTTGCATTTTTTTTAAATAAAATATCTATTTAATTTGTATGTTTACTGACAATAAAATAGTCACACAGGCTGCATGTTACAAAAACAAAAAACAAATGAACATGCATCATACATGTACGATATCTCATATTATAACGGGCAGATCTAAAACATGCACGTTCTGTCTGAATCCAGCCGTTCTTTATCCCCCTATAAAAACCGATGCAGTTGAAACCGTCAGAAACACAGGAAGAGCAATAAAAGAGGAGAGAGGAGGGGATGAAACAACAGCGTCTAATCGATGTGCTCAGTATCAGCGCATAACCTTTATAATTGCTCCATTAAAAATTGAGGCCAAAGAGCTGCGAGCGATGCTGCAGGCGAGCCGCATTAATTTTTAACATGAAATGAACAGAAGCTCACTTCAGATGGGGAGATCAGGCCTTTAGCTTCATCACTCCCACCGCACACGCTCTCAGGTGAGAGAGACGCTCTTAATGAAGTCTCACGGACACTGAACCGGCTCACAGGAAACACAGGATCTCTTTCTGGAGAAACCTGAGAGCAGGTACGGCGCTTTAAACAACCATACACTCAACAGATCCTCCAGATTAAAAGTGCCCTTGCAAATGAGATTGATCATAACAACGATAGGAGGAAACACTACAGAAATTAATACTTTTATTCTTCAATGACGCATTCAATTAATCAAAAGTGATGTTCATAATGCTACAAAAGATTCTATTTCAGATAAATGCTGTTCTTTTGAACTTTCTATTCATCAAAGAATCATGAAAACACATTGATAACAATCATAAAAGAGATTATGATAAAAAATAAGTCAATTTGTGGCATAAAAAGTCAAAATTATGACAGAAAGTTAAAATTTAAACCCAAATTATGATGTAAAAAGTCCAAATTATGATAAAATGTTAAAATTATTAACATACTAAATTGAAATTATGACTTAAGTTATAATGATAATTCAACATTGATGATATAATAATGAATGAAGGATCATGTGACACTGAAGACTGGAGTAATGATGATAAATTCAGCTTTGATCACAGGAATAAGATACACTTTACTGTATATTCACAGAGAATTGGAATAACATTTCACTGTCTTTACTGTATTTTTGATCAAATAAATCCAGCCTTGGTGAGCAGAAGAGACTCTTTCACGTTTTAACTTTGAAAATGAATTTACTCGGATAATTAGTGCAATTTACGTGTTAATCTATATTCTTTTCATAAATGAAGCTTCTAAAGCAAAGATATCAAACACACATTTCCTCTGCCTTCGCTAATTAAAGTCCAAATAAACTTTTCTGCAAAGTGCATGCATGGCAAACATTATGCACTGAAGCATCTTCTCCATTGACTTCCATTCAAACGTTCTCCTAATTGACTGTTCCAAGATGGCGGCACTGTTGGTGTATTCGGATGTGCCTAATAATATATCCACGTCTAAATTTACCAGAATAAATGTGCGTCTGAACGCACCGATCAGCCTCGTTTATAGTGTATTAGAGTCCATCAGCGTCCAGAGATCTTAAGAGCGCTTCAGACGGACTCATGCTGAACACAAATGCATCTGAGGCATAAAATAATCTAGCCTCGCTTATGCACTGTGGTAGAGGACAGGATCTGGTGCACGAACAAAGACCTCCATAATCCAGCTGAATTATGCCGAACTGTGGCGTAACGAAGCGCCCCCTGACGCCGCTATTTTACTCCTAAATCTCAGAGGCTGAACTGTGTTTCTTAAAGGCCAAATAAGAGGACGCACGGCGCCGTCTGCAACCACTAGCAAGAGGAAGTGATTAAAGCGCTCACATTTGCATTGATCCCAAAAAAAGCTGGTTATTAATTCAGGGCAGGAAAAAAAACACTCGAGCATGAAACAACTGAAACAATAACTTTATAATACACAGACACTAATACACAGACAAGGAGATGAAAATATCTCTGTATTAATGTGGTTTAGAAAGAACGTTCCTGAACACACACACACACACACACACACACACCTAAGGTGCTTCCCTTCAATTAAACCACAGCCATAACGACACGTAAATACACACTAATATTGTGATAAAATAATGTTATATTTAAAAAATCCAATGACCAATGGATGGATGGATGGACGGACGGATGAAACACCAATGGATGGATGGATGGACGGAACACCGATGGATGGATGGATGGACGGACGGAACACCAATGGATGGATGGATGGACGGACGGATGGATGGATGGACGGACGGACGGACAGACGGACGAAACACCAATGAATGGATGGATGGACGGAACACCAATGGATGGATGGAAGGACGGATGGATGGATGGACGGACGGATGAAACACCAATGGATGGATGGATGGATGGATGGACGGATGGATGGATGGACGGACGGATGAAACACCAATGGATGGATGGATGGATGGACGGAACACCAATGGATGGATGGATGGACGGACGGAACACCAATGGATGGATGGATGGACGGACGGAACACCAATGGATGGATGGATGGACGGACGGAACACCAATGGATGGATGGATGGACGGACGGACGGACGAAACACCAATGGATGGATGGATGGTTGGACTGATGGATGGATGGTTGGACAGACAGATGGAACACCAATGGATGGATGGATGGATGACCAATGGATGGATGACCAATGAATGGATGGATGGATGGATTGACGGATGAAACACCAATGGATGGATGGATGGTTGGACAGACGGATAGAACACCAATGGATGGATGGACGGAATACCAATGGATGGATGACCAATGGATGGATGGATGGACGGATGAAACACCAATGGATGGATGGATGGTTGGACAGACGGATGGAACACCAATGGATGGATGGACGGAATACCAATGGATGGATGACCAATGGATGGATGGATGGACGGATGAAACACCAATGGATGGATGGATGGTTGGACAGACGGACGGAACACCAATGGATGGATGGATGGACGGATGAAACACCAATGGATGGATGGATGGTTGGACTGATGGATGGATGGATGGATGGATGGTTGGACAGACAGATGGAACACCAATGGATGGATGGATGGATGGATGACCAATGGATGGATGACCAATGGATGGATGGATGGACGGATGAAACACCAATGGATGGATGGATGGTTGGACAGATGGATGGAACACCAATAAATGGATGGATGGATGGATGACCAATGGATGGATGGATGGACGGACGGAACACCAATGGATGGATGGATGGACGGATGAAACGCCGATGGATGGATGGTTGGACAGACAGATGGAACACCAATGGATGGATGGATGGACGGACGGACGGATGAAACACCAATGGATGGATGAATGGTTATTGGCAGCATTCTGCGGTCACATATTTCTGTATAATGACCAATAAACTGTTCTACTGGCTAATGTATCAATATTCATTTAATTTCAATAAATCCATTTAATGTTGAAAAAGGCAGTGATGCAATAAGTAGGAAAACGTCCATTCAGACCTGTAACATTATCCTTATTTTTTATTAAAATTATAATCATTAAATTCAATGTCTGATTTGAATTAAAATGTTTGTCTTTTATAAAAAAAATAAAAAATGTCTGCTTAGTGCTTTGGTTTGCATCTATGCATTTAGCAGTGCATGTTTATCTGTGTAAAACCAATGAAAAGCCTCAGAGAGTCTACAAGCACCCTATGGAGGAGGAGGAGGCCATTATTATTATTAATAATTATAAGAGGTAAAATGCAGATTCCCAGAGAAAGGACTCCTTGTGTAAGTTATGCTGCTGAATGAATTATTTATGCATATAAAACCTCCTCACTCCAGAGAACCATTCAGGAAAGTGCTGAATAAAAGTGCATTAAAATCCCCTGGATCTGCTGACACAAAGCAAGCGTCCCGTCAGGAGCATGAGCCCATAAACACTGCACCGCGTTAACACACTCATCCACGTGATTAAAAGAGCCATGTGCGAAAGACTGCAAGGAAAGAGCTTCACTCACTTCATGACAACAACACACTGTGAGAAATGCTGAAATCACAGAAGAGAGGAAGAAAGCAGCATCTCTTGATGAGGTTAAAAGATCCACGGCCATCACGTCACATCAGGTGAAGTTTGAGGTAACAGAGCGACCCACGAACAAACACACAGAGGACGAGGTTAAACGAGTGTGCGGTATAATGTGAGGATTTGATGACTGATAGTTAATGAGAATCTTGACCTCTTCCAGGTTCAGCAAAGTGAGGATTTTAATTTAGTCAGCGTGTCCCAAGAGAATCAATCAGGCGTTGCATTAATGCATGCACAATGAGAGAGGAACACCATGTTTATCTTTTCATTTAACACAGCCCATCAGGGCAACCTGTCACTCACAGGAGATCAGCCAATAGCAAGCCACAACCATCCAATCAATTCCCCACAGACAAAAATCAAGCCCCGCCTACATTTGTTCTTGTTTGAGAAGCGTTTCACTCAGATATATGGCATAACAGGGGAAAAAAGACCAGCGCAACTTGCATTTCATGGTAACTTTAAACTAAGTACCAGACATTTGTGCAGCCAGAAACTTTCTACTCGATTATCCTCAAAATACCAAAATCTCAAAATGTAGAATTACATTACATTATATCATATTATATTATAATGTCATCATGTATATGCATTATATCAGCCATCAGCTACCCTGATCTTTAGATACAAGTATTAGCCATAAAAAGTAATAACAACAACAATAACAATATATTATCATATTACATTAAATATTTTTTTCAATATTTATTCAAAAGTGCACAAAAACAAACTTGTTATTATTTACCATACAATAAAAAATGTTTTTGGACATGACATGTGACAATACGGTACAGTACGGTGTGTGATGATACAATAATATATGATATATGAGATGATACGATAATATACAATACAATACGGCAAGATATGATACAATATGATACACGATACAATATGATACACGATACAATATGATATACAATACGATATCATAAGACACAATAGGATATAGAAGATAATATAAGATACACGATAAGATATACGATATGATACTATACGATATACAATAAGATATATATGATACGATACACAAGATGATACGATATGATATACAAGACAATACAATATTATAAGATACAATATAATATATGATACGATATACGATACAATACGATACGATATACGATACTATATAATATAATATATGATACGATATTTGATACATAATACTATACGATACTATTCAATCTACACTCACCTAAAGGATTATTAGGAACACATGTTCAATTTCTCATGAATGCAATTATCTAATCAACCAATCACATGGCAGTTGCTTCAATGCATTTAGGGGTGTGGTCCTGGTCAAGACAATCTCCTGAACTCCAAACTGAATGTCAGAATGGGAAAGAAAGGTGATTTAAGCTATTTTGAGCGTGGGATGGTTGTTGGTGCCAGACGGGCCGGTATGAGTATTTCACAATCTGCTCAGTTACTGGGATTTTCACGCACAACCATTTCTAGAGTTTACAAAGAATGGTGTGAAAAGGGAAAAACATCCAGTATGCGGCAGTCCTGTGGGCGAAAATGCCTTGTTGATGCTAGAGGTCAGAGGAGAATGGGCCGACTGATTCAAGCTGATAGAAGAGCAACTTTGACTGAAATAACCACTCGTTACAACCGAGGTATGCAGCAAAGCATTTGTGAAGCCACAACACGCACAACCTTGAGGCGGATGGGCTACAACAGCAGAAGACCCCACCGGGTACCACTCATCTCCACTACAAATAGGAAAAAGAGGCTACAATTTGCACGAGCTCACCAAAATTGGACAGTTGAAGACTGGAAAAATGTTGCCTGGTCTGATGAGTCTGGATTTCTGTTGAGACATTCAGATGGTAGAGTCAGAATTTGGCGTAAACAGAATGAGAACATGGATCCATCATGCCTTGTTACCACTGTGCAGGCTGGTGGTGGTGGTGTAATGGTGTGGGGGATGTTTTCTTGGCACACTTTAGGCCCCTTAGTGCCAATTGGGCATCGTTTAAATGCCACGGCCTACCTGAGCATTGTTTCTGACCATGTCCATCCCTTTATGACCACCATGTACCCATCCTCTGATGGCTACTTCCAGCAGGATAATGCACCATGTCACAAAGCTCCAATCATTTCAAATTGGTTTCTTGAACATGACAATGAGTTCACTGTACTAAAATGGCCCCCACAGTCACCAGATCTCAACCCAATAGAGCATCTTTGGGATGTGGTGGAACGGGAGCTTCGTGCCCTGGATGTGCATCCCACAAATCTCCATCAACTGCAAGATGCTATCCTATCAATATGGGCCAACATTTCTAAAGAATGCTTTCAGCACCTTGTTGAATCAATGCCACGTAGAATTAAAGCAGTTCTGAAGGCGAAAGGGGGTCAAACACAGTATTAGTATGGTGTTCCTAATAATCCTTTAGGTGAGTGTATATAAGATGATATACAATATGATATAAGAAACAATAAGACATGATATACGATACAATATAATATACACGATACAATGTGACATGATATACGATACAATATGATACTATACGATACACAATACGATAAGATATACGATACGCGAAATAAGATATACGAGACGATACGATATACGATACAATATAATATACGATACAATAACACAATATTATAAGATACAATATAATATACAATATGATATAAGATATACAATACAATAGTATACAATATGATGTACGAGACAATACGATATGATATATATACACGATACGATACGATACAATACTATATGATATACGATACAATATAATATACACGATACAATGCGATATGATAAGCTACGATATAATATACGATATACAAGACAATACGATATACGAGGCGATACTAGTCGATATACGATTAGATATACAAGACGATACGATAGACGAGGCGATAAATATAAATATATCTGCAATATATCCAGAGCTGCGCTAACATAAAGCAGACATAACATATTACATAACATAATGTGTATCATGTCATATGCTATTTCATATATACTGTATATCACGTCATGTCATGATATGTGATATATGATATGATATATCATGATGCATATGTAATATGTTATGTCTGCTTATGTTAGCGCAGCTCTGGATCCCTGGAGCTCATCTGAGATTCACCTGAACGGATCTGGAGTCAAAGTGGAATGTGTTTAACATCATAAAGATATGTTGGGATATTAAGGATCTGATCTGATGCTGCTGTGGAATCTGTACTTTCTGCTTTATAGTCACAAAAACCAACGAAAGCTTTGTGAACATTATCATAAAGCTCGACGAAATGCTGGGGGAGCAGAAAGTGCCAGAACAGCAACAAACTCATGAATATTCAACACTCTGGGTTTTAATTCAAATGCTTAAAACCTTCAGTCTTTGAAAATCACATTAGCACAGAAACAACAGAAACAGCTAGTTATTGACTTAACATCTCAGTAAAAACTAAAGCCCTGTTTGAGCTCGTCGTATGTTTGAGTAAGTGTGTGTATCTGTAGTCAAACAAATCAATTCCCATTTAAATTCCCCTTCAATACCAATCAACTACAGCAGAGACATGAGGTTCAACAAACAACATGTTTCTAGTTCTGAAGGAATGAAATCCACTCATCTTACACAATAATGATGCATTTCCCCTCCATAGAGCATCTTAACTCATGCCAGTACAAAATCCTGTTCTGGGGTATTTATGATTGGATGAAAAACACGAGAGACTGTTACACATGTATGACTTCATCAGACCGGCCCATGATGCTTGAGCTGAGACTGAACTGACCAATGCATTGACCTTTAACGCTTTCATTTCTGCTGCACCACATTATCATCTGATTTATGAAGTCTGCATTTATGTTGAAAAAGTACAATATATGACATTTCTAAAGGAAAAATTACAATTAATCAGCCAAAAATCATCTGAGAGTATCTGATAATTATCAAAATCTCAAAATTTTTGTATATTTAGTTTTTGGACAATTTTGAACTATAATATAATATAATTAATATAATATAATATAATATAATATAATATAATATAATATAATATAACATAACATAATATAACAATATAATAAATTAAAGGTGCACTATGTAACATTTTTGCAGTAAAATATCCAAAACCCACTAGGCCAGTGTTGTATATTTTGTTCAGTTGAGTACTTACAATATCCCAAATGTTTCCAACTATTTGTAAATCGTGAGAAAATGTGTATTTTAACAAAGGAACCGGGACGTGTGAGGAGTCGCCTGTCAATAGAGTTATATCTGCGGTACCCTCGGCTTCTGGTTTTATTCAGCAGAAGCGCTTTACTCTCACTGCAGTGTGCAACACGTGTCATAGCAGCCGCCGAGAGAACGCACAGAGTAACGTCAGAACATCATCAACACACTCAAATGTATCTAATATGATAAACAGAGCTGCGTTACCTCATACTCATGAGCGGAAAAGAGGAAATGGCGCCGGCGACTGTGGCATAATAAAAGTCCCGCCACTCGCGAGGCGTGTGTTACGTTCATCTCATTAACAATCGCTCCAGCGGCCTCGCTCAGCTCCACAACACTCGGCTCTGTTCTGCTTCACACTACAGTAACGTTAATAATCGCATCCATGAACATGATTTCTGCCCGAGTCCTATCCCGATTCTTTTCCACCGGCTGTGAGGTGAAGACCACATGTCCCAAGATTCTGCACTCAAACTTGGCATCATCAAACTACGCCTTTGTTTTGAATATACGACCTCTAGCGGACGGAAAAGTTACATAGTGCACCTTTAATATAATATAATGATCTAGTACCGACAACAACAACAATAATAATTATATTATATTATATTATATTATGTTAAATATTATTTTATTCAATATTTGTTCAAAAGTACAGAAAAACAAAACTTTTTATTATTTACTGACAAGACTGGGAAATTTTGGATTTATTATTATATTATATTATTATAATTATATTATATATTAAAAAATATATTCATTTAAAATTGTTGAACAATTTATTATAATATAATTAATATCATATAATAAATATTTTATTTTATTTTAATACCATCCTGATATCTAGATATTACTATTAGCCATTTAAATAAAAAAAAATAATAATAATAATATTTCTAAAATCTCCCAGTCTTGCAGCCGCAGATTCCGTGTGGGACTGGTCATAATATATATATATCTGCACTAATATATATATATGTATCAGCTATTAAAAATAAAATAATAAAATAAAAAGAAATAAAAAGAAATGTTAAATACAACACATTCAACCCCACCAGCCGACCAGTACAGAAGAGGTCCAGGGCGTTCACTTTATCAACAGGGGTATGAATAAAAAAAGATTTGAAGACAGCCGTCATAACAGCCGTGCGTCACTCCCGCCGAGACGCCCGGAGGAAGGTGAACTCCATCAAACACACCTGTAATTAGCCAGCAGCCACACATCCGCCCGGCTGCGTGTGTTTATCATCTTCCTCCATTTATCAGCTCATGAATCTCAAGGCGGATGCGCTCAGAAACAGCCACAGGCCAAACACTGTTTATCGTCTTAATGTCAGCGGCCGATGAGCCTGTGCCCTCCGAGACGGCGGTCGAGGATTGCTCATGCTTCAGACATAAACTCAGTGAAAGTCGCATCATTTGTATGGTAGTGTGTGTTAATTGTGCAGTGGCGGTAACATAAATGTCATAGTTTTGCGTGCGCCGGGAGCTCAGGGATGTGAGACGGCCCTCAGCAATCACAGTCCTACCTCAAAGACCACTGAATTTCAGTTCACAGCGCCTACATTTACATACGGCCCTCATTTAACGCAGGGTAAACAATTTAACACATTCTTCAAACAACCACTTACGCCTTATTTACATAACTTAATTGACCAAGTTATTTTTTTGCCCACTTTTTAATTTTAAAAAATATTTAAGAATTAATGCCAAGAACAACTGATAGTCTTGCTTCAACAATTCAGGCAAAGTGAGGAACACACACACACACATATATACACTCACACACTCTCTCACACACACACTCGCTCTCATTTTTAATGTTATCAGTACCAGCCACCATATTATTAACGGCCAATATATGTCCATGTAATGGGACGGCAATTACAGAAATCCATTTCATTCTCACTCTTGCATGGAGGAAAATGAGTCGACGTCAGATCATTTGAGGGGCATGTTGGAGGTGAACGCCATCTGCTAGAAATCACCAGCTAACTAGTCAGCATCAGCAAAAACAAACATAGGAATAACTGACACGCACTGACACGCACTGACACGCACTGACACGCACTGACACGCACTGACACGCACTGACACGCACTGACACTCAAACAAACACACCCAATATATGTTCATTTTTAATGTTATCGGTATCGGCCCGATAAGAAAATTTGGCCGATATATTAAAGCTGATAAATAATAATAATGTATTATTTCCTTCAGCTGAGACACTTCGCCTGTTCGCCATGATGGTTTTAAATTGCTTGAAATATGATTGGAATCACTTCGGTATCACCCGATATATGTTAATTTTTAATGTTATCGGTATCGGCCGATATATGTTAATTTTTAATGTTATCGTTATCGGCCACCATATCGGTATCAGCCGATATATGATAATTTTTAATGTTATCGTTATCGGCTTGATAAGAAAATTTGGCCAATATATTAAAGCCGATAAATAATGTATTATTTCCTTCAGCTGAGACGCGTCGCCTGTTCGCCATGATGGTTTTAAATTGCTTGAAATATGATTGGAATCACTTCAAAAAAGGAAAATAGAGTTCAGTGCAACATGTGCAGCGCAAGTCTGTCGATATAAAATTATGAGAATATTATAATTGTGTGTTTGGGACATGGATTTAATGGTGAGACTTGTTTTTGTAATCAGGCTCTCAAATTATATAAAAAAAAAAAAAAAAAAATGTATTTAATCGGCCAATATATCGTTATCGGCTTTCAAATATAAAGAATTATATCTGCAAAAAATGTTCATATCGGTGCATGCCTAATATTTATGAATGTTAAATGTCTTTTAAACCCAGGTGTGTGAATGCATTGCAGACACTTCAAGATATGCAACCTCGATTTTGTGCTTCATCCTCACCACATGGGGCGCTAAAGCGTGCATTAGGATAAGCCGTCTCAATTACAGTCTGAAGAGAATCTTAATGAGCTGCATTGTGTTAGTCAAGCATCACACACTTCAAACTGGGAAAAAAAAACACCTGCATCAGACTTCAGCGTCCATTATATCACACTGATCAGGGACGTGTCCTACAGTACGTCAGCAGAATATTAAGATGCCTGATGGCCAGATGTGTGTCATAACTCTACCATAACCAGCGCTCGGGTAAATGGTCGAATCAGCTCGTTTGAGAAGTCCTCTCTACCTGCGCTCGATTAAGGGATTTACTCGACTGTGACGGAGTCATTTCAATAACGCCTCGGGTTGCAACACTGCTTGTTTAATTAGCTTGTTAATGGGACGGCAATTACAGAAATCCATTTCATTCTCACTCTTGCATGGAGGAAAAGTGAGTCGACGTCAGATCATTTGAGGGGCATGTTGGAGGTGAATCTGCTAGAAATCACCAGCTAACTAGTCAGCATCAGCAAAAACAAGCATAGGAATAACAGACTCACAGACTCACTGCAGCTAACTAGTCAGCATCAGCAAAAAGAAGCATAGGAATAACTGACTCACAGACTCACAGACTCACTGACTCACTGACGCAAACTAGTCCGCATCAGCAAAAACAAGCATAGGAATAACAGACTCACTGACTCACAGACTCACTGCAGCTAACTAGTCAGCATCAGCAAAAACAAGCATAGGAATAACAGACTCACTGACTCACAGACTCACTGACTCACTGACGCTAACTAGTCAGCATCAGCAAAAACAAGCATAGGAATAACAGACTCACTGACTCACTGACTCACTGACGCAAACTAGTCCGCATCAGCAAAAACAAGCATAGGAATAACAGACTCACTGACTCACAGACTCACTGCAGCTAACTAGTCAGCATCAGCAAAAACAAGCATAGGAATAACAGACTCACTGACTCACAGACTCACTGACTCACTGACGCTAACTAGTCAGCATCAGCAAAAACAAGCATAGGAATCTCAGACTCACAGACTCACTGACTCACTGACGCAAACTAGTCAGCATCAGCAAAAACAAGCATAGGAATAACAGACTCACTGACTCACTGACTCACTGACGCAAACTAGTCCGCATCAGCAAAAACAAGCATAGGAATAACAGACTCACTGACTCACAGACTCACTGCAGCTAACTAGTCAGCATCAGCAAAAACAAGCATAGGAATAACAGACTCACTGACTCACAGACTCACTGACTCACTGACGCTAACTAGTCAGCATCAGCAAAAACAAGCATAGGAATAACAGACTCACTGACTCACTGACTCACTGACGCAAACTAGTCCGCATCAGCAAAAACAAGCATAGGAATAACAGACTCACTGACTCACAGACTCACTGCAGCTAACTAGTCAGCATCAGCAAAAACAAGCATAGGAATAACAGACTCACTGACTCACAGACTCACTGACTCACTGACGCTAACTAGTCAGCATCAGCAAAAACAAGCATAGGAATCTCAGACTCACAGACTCACTGACTCACTGACGCAAACTAGTCAGCATCAGCAAAAACAAGCATAGGAATAACAGACTCACTGACTCACTGACTCACTGACGCAAACTAGTCCGCATCAGCAAAAACAAGCATAGGAATAACAGACTCACTGACTCACAGACTCACTGCAGCTAACTAGTCAGCATCAGCAAAAACAAGCATAGGAATAACAGACACACTGACTCACAGACTCACTGACTCACTGACGCTAACTAGTCAGCATCAGCAAAAACAAGCATAGGAATCTCAGACTCACAGACTCACTGACTCACTGACGCAAACTAGTCAGCATCAGCAAAAACAAGCATAGGAATAACAGACTCACTGACTCACAGACTCACTGACTCACTGACGCTAACTAGTCAGCATCAGCAAAAACAAGCATAGGAATCTCAGACTCACTGACTCACTGACGCAAACTAGTCCGCATCAGCAAAAACAAGCATAGGAATAACAGACTCACTGACTCACAGACTCACTGACTCACTGACGCTAACTAGTCAGCATCAGCAAAAACAAGCATAGGAATAACTGACTCACTGACTCACAGACTCACTGACTCACTGACGCTAACTAGTCAGCATCAGCAAAAACAAGCATAGGAATAACAGACTCACTGACTCACAGACTCACTGACTCACTGACGCTAACTAGTCAGCATCAGCAAAAACAAGCATAGGAATCTCAGACTCACTGACGCCAACTAGTCAGCATCAGCAAAAACAAGCATAGGAATAACAGACTCACTGACTCACAGACTCACTGACTCACTGACGCTAACTAGTCAGCATCAGCAAAAACAAGCATAGGAATCTCAGACTCACTGACTCACTGACTCACTGACGCCAACTAGTCAGCATCAGCAAAAACAAGCATAGGAATAACAGACTCACTGACTCACTGACTCACTGACGCAAACTAGTCAGCATCAGCAAAAACAAGCATAGGAATAACTGACTCACTGACTCACAGACTCACTGACGCTAACTAGTCAGCATCAGCAAAAACAAGCATAGGAATAACAGACTCACTGACTCACAGACTCACTGACTCACTGACGCTAACTAGTCAGCATCAGCAAAAACAAGCATAGGAATCTCAGACTCACTGACTCACTGACTCACTGACGCCAACTAGTCAGCATCAGCAAAAACAAGCATAGGAATAACAGACTCACAGACTCACTGACTCACTGACTCACTGACTCACTGCAGCTAACTAGTCAGCATCAGCAAAAACAAGCATAGGAATAACAGACTCACAGACTCACAGACTCACTGACTCACTGACTCACTGACTCACTGACTCACTGACTCACTGACTCACTGACTCACTGACTCACTGACTCACTGCAGCTAACTAGTCAGCATCAGCAAAAACAAGCATAGGAATATAATATACTAATATAACACACCCACCGACTCGACCGACTCACCCACACACAGTCGCACGCGCACACACACACACACACACACACACGCCAGTATCAAGGAAACAGAGGCAGGTTAACCAGCATCATGTCTGATGGATCCAAATACTCTATCAACAGCATTCAGTAAATAAAACATCCAGCACACAAACTGCATTAAATATAACAACTTAGTATAACTTAGTATATTTTGCTCCCCCAACATAAACTGCTTGTCTTACCTTTGAGGCGCAATCAGAGCAGCTGATCTTCTACACACAAAACTAAAAGTTTAGCTGATTCTGCAGTTTGTGTTCAGATAAAATAAAGTCAATCCTTTGAGCCAGAGACGCCCGGCAAAGTGGATGAGTAAATCGCTAAAACTTTCTAACTCTCCTTCTATTGTTAATGCAACAAGAGGCTGGGCGTCTTTCCCAGGAACGAGCCTAAACGTTTGACTGAATGCTCGCTCAAAACACGCAAAGGCTGCTGTGATACAGACCCATGTTTAGCATTGCAAAGCAAGTCCAGAAACACTGGCCAGTGCATGCAAACACGTCTGGACTGAGTATTGATACGTCTGGAGGTGGCGTGAGGAAGACTATGGTCACAGCAGGGTGAGGAGTGACAGGCCTTTATCATGTACAGATGGGGAGAGAGAGAAGCATTACACACTCCATACTCAGATATATTGAATATTCATTATATATTTCACAACGATTTTGCATGGGACATGAAATTAAGCAACATTGTGAATATTCTCAAAGCATTAACTCTTTCCCTGGCAGAGAACATCAGAAAATTAACAGACCCTCTGCTTTTAAACAAACCCATACGATGTTTTAATATCATCTGAGTTTTAAAGTGTCATTTTCAATGTGTTCATTAAGTTTCCATGCACATCAATTGTCTGATCATCGCCTAATTATACATATCATTATACTAATTAGCAAGGTAAGGAGTAACTGTACTTAGATTAAGATGTTTACAGGAAATGGACAAAAATGCATAAATTCACAGCAATCCACAACACAAAATGTTTCAAAAGCAGTAAACCTTTGTTGTTGTTGACTTATCCTTTATTTAACTGCATAAAAGAGTTAAAAAAAATAAATAAAAAAAACCAAAAAAACCAAAAAAGTATTGTTAACGCACGAAAGTTTGGTTCAGTTCTATGAATCAATTCAAACTGTCTGTTCCAAAGAATCGATTCAAAACAATTTGAAGCATCATGGGATGGGATGGGATGGGATGGGCGAACTGACAACGATGGATGGATGGATGGACTGACTGACAACGATGGATGGATGGATGGACTGACTGACAACGATGGATGGATGGATGGACTGACTGACAACGATGGATGGATGGATGGACTGACTGACAACGATGGATGGATGGATGGACTGACTGACAACGATGGATGGATGGATGGACTGACTGACAACGATGGATGGATGGATGGACTGACTGACAACGATGGATGGATGGATGGACTGACTGACAACGATGGATGGATGGATGGACTGACTGACAACGATGGATGGATGGATGGACTGACTGACAACGATGGATGGATGGATGGACTGACTGACAACGATGGATGGATGGATGGACTGACTGACAACGATGGATGGATGGATGGACTGACTGACAACGATGGATGGATGGATGGACTGACTGACAACGATGGATGGATGGATGGACTGACTGACAACGATGGATGGATGGATGGACTGACTGACAACGATGGATGGATGGATGGACTGACTGACAACGATGGATGGATGGATGGACTGACTGACAACGATGGATGGATGGATGGACTGACTGACAACGATGGATGGATGGATGGACTGACTGACAACGATGGATGGATGGATGGACTGACTGACAACGATGGATGGATGGATGGACTGACTGACAACGATGGATGGATGGATGGACTGACTGACAACGATGGATGGATGGATGGACTGACTGACAACGATGGATGGATGGATGGACTGACTGACAACGATGGATGGATGGATGGACTGACTGACAACGATGGATGGATGGATGGACTGACTGACAACGATGGATGGATGGATGGACTGACTGACAACGATGGATGGATGGATGGACTGACTGACAACGATGGATGGATGGATGGACTGACTGACAACGATGGATGGATGGATGGACTGACTGACAACGATGGATGGATGGATGGACTGACTGACAACGATGGATGGATGGATGGACTGACTGACAACGATGGATGGATGGATGGATGGATGGATGGATGGATGGATGGATGGATGGATGGATGGATGGATGGATGGATGGATGGATGGATGGATGGATGGATGGATGGATGGATGGATGGATGGATGGACTGACTGACAACGATGGATGGATGGATGGATGGATGGACTGACTGACAACGATGGATGGATGGATGGATGGATGGATGGATGGATGGATGGATGGATGGACTGACTGACAACGATGGATGGATGGATGGATGGATGGATGGATGGATGGATGGATGGACTGACTGACAACGATGGATGGATGGATGGATGGATGGATGGATGGATGGATGGACTGACTGACAACGATGGATGGATGGATGGATGGATGGATGGATGGACTGACTGACAACGATGGATGGATGGATGGATGGATGGATGGATGGACTGACTGACAACGATGGATGGATGGATGGATGGATGGATGGATGGACTGACTGACAACGATGGATGGATGGATGGATGGATGGACTGACTGACAACGATGGATGGATGGATGGATGGATGGACTGACTGACAACGATGGATGGATGGATGGATGGACTGACTGACAACGATGGATGGATGGATGGATGGATGGATGGACTGACTGACAACGATGGATGGATGGATGGATGGATGGATGGACTGACTGACAACAATGGATGGATGGATGGATGGATGGATGGATGGACTGACTGACAACAATGGATGGATGGATGGATGGATGGATGGACTGACTGACAACAATGGATGGATGGATGGATGGATGGATGGACTGACTGACAACAATGGATGGATGGATGGATGGATGGATGGATGGATGGATGGATGGATGGATGGATGGATGGACTGACTGACAACAATGGATGGATGGATGGATGGATGGATGGATGGATGGATGGATGGATGGATGGATGGATGGATGGACTGACTGACAACGATGGATGGATGGATGGATGGACTGACTGACTGACAACTATGGATGGATGGATGGATGGATGGACTGACAACTATGGATGGATGGATGGATGGACTGACAACTATGGATGGATGGATGGATGGATGGACTGACAACTATGGATGGATGGATGGATGGATGGACTGACAACTATGGATGGATGGATGGATGGACTGACAACTATGGATGGATGGATGGATGGACTGACAACTATGGATGGATGGATGGATGGACTGACAACTATGGATGGATGGATGGATGGACTGACAACTATGGATGGATGGATGGATGGATGGACTGACAACTATGGATAGATGGATGGATGGATTGAAAACTATTGATGATGACAATTATGAATGAATGGATGGATGGGTGGATGGCATGGGCTGAAAACTATTGATGGATGGATGGATGGATGGACAGACAGAAAACTATGGATAGATGGACGGACAACTACGGATGGATGGATGGACTTATCTTTTATTTTTATTTATTTTACATAAAAGAGTTAAAAAAAGCAAAAAAGTATTGTTAAAGCACGAAAGTTTGGTTCAGTTCTATGAATCAATTCAAACTGTCTGTTCCAAAGAATCGATTCAAAACAATTTGAAGCATCATGGGATGGGATGGGCGAACTGACAACTATGGATGGATGGATGGATAGATGGACTGACTGACAACTATGGATGGATGGATGGACTGACTGACAACTATGGATGGATGGATGGATGGATGGATGGATGGGATGGACTGACAACTATGGATGGATGGACTGACTGACAACTATGGATGGATGGATGGATGGATGGATGGGATGGACTGACAACTATGGATGGATGGAAAACTATTGATGATGACAATTATGAATGAATGGATGGGTGGATGGGATGTGCTGAAAATTATTGATGGACGGATGGATGGATGGACAGACAGAAAAATATGGATAGATGGACGGACGGACTGACAACTACGGATGGATGGACAGATGGACTAACAACTATGAATGAATAAACAAAACCAACTGTGTTTTTTTTGTATTTTTACCACTGACATTAAACATTTTCATGAAGGAAAAAAAAGAGCAAATATAAAAAAATATAGTTATATATTGTATATTATTGACATGGGGTAAAAAAAAAGAAAAAAAAGAAGTGTTAATATATATATATAAAAAATGCGCTTTCCTAGCCATATCAGCCAGCTGTGATTCAGACGGGGAAGAGAAACACGAAACACTCTGAAGAAAGTGTCCAGAGAAAACACAAAACCTTTGGCTTCTTTGTCCGTAAATCTCTCTGGGGTTTGATCAGTGTTGATCTGACACCTCGATTCATAATGAGAGACGTTCACATCCGTTCATCCTCCGCGCTGTCAGCCGGGATAAAGGCCATCACAACCTGAGACGCGACACACACGGCAGAGCGTGACGAAGCCCGTGAAAGAGCGCTCGGGGTCTCACACTCGCCCTGACGCACTCGGCTATTGTTCAGGGCCGCTGGTCCGGGTCTGGGGTCGGCGGCCAGGAGGATTAGCACAGTTTCACGTCGTCTAGAGTTCACGGACAACATCGTGACCCCTTACAACCTCTCCTCACCCCCGACACCGGACTAGAATAGAAGAAAATATGCCGAATGGCAACCAGTGAAATCGTTCAGCTCATATCCCATTATCCCAGGAAAACAAAAGCCTGCACAGACATTCCAGCGACATTTTTCCAAAGCCGCTTTGGCGAAAGAAATGGAGTCTTTTGTGTGTGCATGCAGGGTTACAGAGGCTGCTGTAAAAGCACAGATCAGACGAGAAAGCTTGTTAGGTCAAAACATTAACCGTCCGCGCAGCAGCGGCTTCCCCATGACGGATGAAGCAGGATAGATGCACTGCGCACAATCCCATCAAACGAGTTTAGATGGGCTGAAACACTTATTGTGTTCAGACAGGAAGTACAACAGCAAGAGCTTTGTGTCTGGAACAGGTGTTCAACTCAACGACTGCAAGCTTCTGATACAAGAATATCATCCCAATCATTAGTGGACGAAAGGACGGATGGACGAAAAGATTAAACAATTATTTATATAATATCATTCTTAGGCTTATTGAATAAACATGTATTTACCTTATTTATTTGTTTTGTTTTGTTTAATCTTTTGTAGGCTTGTTTATTAAACCGTTATTTATTTGTTTGTTTTTGTTTGTAAAATGTTTTATATGCTTATTTATTAAACCATTATTTATTTATTCAATAAAAAAACAGACAGACGATTGGATGGATGAAAGGATGGATGGACGGACGGATGAGAGGATTGGCGAAAGGATGGAAGAAAGGATGAAAGAAAGGATGAAAGAAAGGATGATGGGCGAAAGGATGGAAGAAAGGATGGATAGAAGAAAATGGGTGGATGGATGATGGAAAAAAGGATGGATGATGGAAAAAAGGATGGATGGAAAAAAGGATGGATGGATGGAAAAAAGGATGGATGGATGGATGGACAGATGGACGAAAGGGTGGATGGATGAGAGGATGGGCGAAAGGATGGAAGAAAGGATGGATAGAAGAAAGAATGTGTGGATGGATGATGGAAAGATGAATGGACGGACGAAAGGACAAAAGGATGGACAGGCGGAAGGATTGATGAAATGATGGGCAAAAGGATGGATGGAGAAATGATGGATGGACGAAAGGATGGACGGATATTAATTATGTAATAGATTCACTAAATTGTGGTGTCGATACGATTGTTTAATGTTTCTGAGAGAGTCTCTTCTGCTCAGCGTTCTGCATTTATGATCATAAATACAGTAAAGCAGTGAAATATGACTCCAGTGTGAATCAGCTGTTCTCTCTGTGAATATATAGTAAAGTGTGATTTATTCCTGTGATCAAAGCTGAATTTATCATCATTACTCCAGTCTTCAGTGTCACATGATCCTCCAGAGATATATATATATATATATAAAAAATTAAGTCACGTGAGATGAAATGGGGTAAGAAAAATCTTGTATCTTGTTTCTGTTTGAAAGATTAATTTTCTGACCCCATTAGCAGATCATTTTGCTTGTTTTAAGCAAACACTCACTTCATTTTGATCCCCCCCCCCCAGAAAACAACATCTTGTGTAATTTATCTTGTGTTTGATTTAAAAAAAAAATTGATATTTGGGCTGGAAACAAGACAGAAATACTAAGTAAGAAAAGCATTTTTTGCACTATCATTGCACTATGAATGGAGTGAAGTTAAATCTCTGTTAAACTGTCTTTATTAGTTATCTGTAACATTACAGAATTCATTCATTAACATATTAAGGTCTATATAGACTAAAAACCCATTCATTTCCTGAATCCTCAGCTTCCGGGGACGTCCCCACCAAACCTTCCTTCAGAAATCATTCTCATATGATGATTTGCTGCTCAAGACACATTTATGATTATTATCAGTGTTGAAAACTGCTGATAATATGGTCAACATGATGTCACTCCCCTGGGATTGAATGCAGTTAACAAACGACAAAACAATGTGTGTTCCTGCTAGTGTCAAGTGTGGTGTTAGTTTCCCTAAAGAGCAACTTCAAGAAGTTAGTCAGACACTTCCCTCAGTCGTCCAATCAGAGACGAGCTTGTCTAATTGAGCAGGAAAACTTTGTGAAAAGCAGCTTCGGCACAATTCAATCCAATCTAGATTAGAATAGCAGCCGACTCCCAGCTCCAATTTACAGGAGAGCGGGCGCGAGTGTAAGTATCCATACGAGACACGGCCGTCCCCATCTCGCTGTGACCACGAGGCAGAACCGATAAATAATGTGCTTTATTGCGGGCCGTCCCGTCCCCACCGCTGACTGCGTTCAAATAGAGCAGTCTGACTTCTTAATAAATGAGCTCTGTAATACTTTCTGTCAGCAAACCTGGCTAATTCCCAGCACAGTAATGCAGAGACGGTTGACAGGGACTATGAGCCGCGCCGTCCGCCTCCAACGTCTCAATATAATGAAGGAAGTGTTCAATCAGTGTGGCTTCCCAACCGTGCATGTATTAGGTTTCAGGAGACGCGGAGCGGTGTTCAGTGATCCCCGCAGGAGAAATCCACTCCGACTTTATTATACCTGCGTCTGACTGACACGATAACAAGCCCAGCTGGGAGAAACCGGCTTCTGTAAATCAAAAGTGTTGAGCCCCTCGTCCTCCTGCGGGAAATCCACTCCTGGAAAACTAAAGAGAAGGAACAAGGCCGTGTGAAAGTGAGCATCTCGCTGAGATTAAACTGAGACCGAACACCCGGTTAACACTCACGACACTGCAGGATCAAACCTTCTGACATCACCGTAACCATCGACAACTGATTTTCATTTACAAATGATGACATTGTGTCAAAAACGAAGTATATCTTTAACTTAAACTCTTAAGTTTTTTCTTAAGTATTTATTAAACCATTATTTATTTATTCTTATCGTTTACTAAAACGTTATTGATTTATTTTTAAATGTATTCTTAAATAAATAAACTTTTTTTTGTTTATTTGTTTGTTTGATCTTTCTATTTTTTTATTTATTTTATTTAAATAATCATTCTTAGGCTTGTTTACTAAACCATTATATATTTAATATCATTCTTCGGTTTATTTAAACGTAAACCTTTATTTATTTGTTTATTTATTCATTCGCTTATTTATTAAACCATTATTTATTTTGTTGTTTTTTTTTTTGTTTAATCGTTCTTAGGTTTGTTTACTAAACCGTTATTTATTTATTTAAGAAGATCATTCTTAGGTTTATTTAATAAACGTATTTATTTTTATTTAATAAAATCATTAGGCTTTTTTATTTATTCATTAATTCGCTTGTTTATTAAACCATTATTTATTTATTTAGTTTAATCATTCTTAGGCTTATTTAATAAAAATAATTATTAGTCAATGAATAAGTCAACAAAATCATTCTTAAACTTATTTATTAACCCGTTATTTATTTAATAAGATAATTCTTATGCTTATTTAATAAACATTTTATTTATTTAATCAAATAACCTACGAATGATTTTGTTTATTTATTCATTTTATTTATTAAACCTTTATATATTTATTTATTTATTTATTTATTTATTTATTTAATAAGACCATTCTTAGGCTTATTTAATAACCATTTATTTATTTGACTTTTTTAGTAAATAAGTAAATAAAATCAACAAAATCATTCTCAGGCTAAGTTGTGCAATTATAATTTTCATATTTAAAAAAATAATAATTTCTCATATAATATTTCTGAATAATGACCATCATGGATGGAGGCACTGCTAAAAAACATGGTTTGAGTTCAGTGTTCCTGGACAATGTGGTATTTTTCTAATTTAATAAAATAATTTCTCAAAATAAACCTCTTTATGGTGATGCAGGACAACCGTTCAGGGTTTATTTTGCTACAGTGACCAGTGAATAATAAAAGGGATTACACAGATTATGAGTTCTTTCAGAAGAATGTGCACTGATGAATCATCCATAATAATTCAAATTCAATTTGTTTATACAGTGCTTTTCGCAAAACACACTTAAATCTGATTATCCTCCAGCGGTTCATCAGATTCACGAGCCCAGGGTGTTTCCCTCACAGACTCGACGGTGGTCTTTTGAAGCAGAAAGCCACATCAGTAGCGCTCCGGGATGCTGATGTTGTAATTCCAGACTCCGGTGGCGGAGCTCCAGCTCCATCTGCTTAAACAACGACAGGAAGGAAGAGGGGAAATGCCCTAAATATGAGCCTCAGGAACACGCCAACCCAGAAGAGCGAGCGGATATACCTTACAGGAGAACGCCAATTCATTAAACAACACACAATCGGACGTCCTCTGCCCTCACACTGCTGGAACACCGCAGACCCGGTTCTGTCATAAATCAACCGTATTTGTCTTTTCAACCACACAGAACCATTATTTCTGTGTTATAATAATTCTAATTATCATAGAAGTACTGGATAAAAGTCCAGTAATGAAACAAGTGAATTCTTTATGAGTGAGTCAATGAATCATTCATTCAAGAGATTCGTTCAAAAACGCTGATTCATCCAGTAATGAAACAAGTGAAGTCTTTATGAGTGAGTCATTGAATCATTCATCCAAGAGATTCGTTCAAAAACGCTGATTCATCCAGTAATGAAACAAGTGAAGTCTTTATGAGTGAGTCATTGAATCATTCATTCAAGAGATTCGTTCAAAAACGCTGATTCATCCAGTAATGAAACAAGTGAAGTCTTTATGAGTGAGTCATTGAATCATTCATTCAAGAGATTCGTTCAGAAACGCTGATTCATCCAGTAATGAAACAAGTGAAGTCTTTATGAGTGAGTCATTGAATCATTCATTCAAGAGATTCGTTCAAAAACGCTGATTCATCCAGTAATGAAACAAGTGAATTCTTTATGAGTGAGTCAATGAATCATTCATTCAAGAGATTCGTTCAAAAACGCTGATTCATCCAGTAATGAAACAAGTGAAGTCTTTATGAGTGAGTCATTGAATCATTCATCCAAGAGATTCGTTCAAAAACGCTGATTCATCCAGTAATGAAACAAGTGAAGTCTTTATGAGTGAGTCATTGAATCATTCATTCAAGAGATTCGTTCAAAAACGCTGATTCATCCAGTAATGAAACAAGTGAAGTCTTTATGAGTGAGTCATTGAATCATTCATTCAAGAGATTCGTTCAGAAACGCTGATTCATCCAGTAATGAAACAAGTGAAGTCTTTATGAGTGAGTCATTGAATCATTCATTCAAGAGATTCGTTCAAAAACGCTGATTCATCCAGTAATGAAACAAGTGAATTCTTTATGAGTGAGTCAATGAATCATTCATTCAAGAGATTCGTTCAAAAACGCTGATTCATCCAGTAATGAAACAAGTGAAGTCTTTATGAGTGAGTCATTGAATCATTCATCCAAGAGATTCGTTCAAAAACGCTGATTCATCCAGTAATGAAACAAGTGAAGTCTTTATGAGTGAGTCATTGAATCATTCATTCAAGAGATTCGTTCAAAAACGCTGATTCATCCAGTAATGAAACAAGTGAAGTCTTTATGAGTGAGTCATTGAATCATTCATTCAAGAGATTCGTTCAAAAACGCTGATTCATCCAGTAATGAAACAAGTGAAGTCTTTATGAGTGAGTCATTGAATCATTCATTCAAGAGATTCGTTCAGAAACGCTGATTCATCCAGTAATGAAACAAGTGAAGTCTTTATGAGTGAGTCATTGAATCATTCACTCAAGAGATTTGTTCAGAAACGCTGATTCATCCAGTAATGGAACAAGTGAAGTCTTTATGAGTGAGTCATTGAATCATTCACTCAAGAGATTCGTTCAAAAACGCTGATTCATCCAGTAATGGAACAAGTGAAGTCTTTATGAGGGAGTCATTGAATCATTCATTCAAGAGATTCGTTCAAAAACGCTGATTCATCCAGTAATGAAACAAGTGAAGTCTTTATGAGTGAGTCATTGAATCATTCATTCAAGAGATTCGTTCATAAACGCTGATTCATCCAGTAATGAAACAAGTGAAGTCTTTATGAGTGAGTCATTGAATCATTCATTCAAGAGATTTGTTCAAAAACACTGATTCATCCAGTAATGAAACAAGTGAAGTCTTTATGAGTGAGTCATTGAATCATTCACTCAAGAGATTCATTCAAAAACACTGATTCATCCAGTAATGAAACAAGTGAAGTCTTCATGAGTGAGTCATTGAATCATTCACTCAAGAGATTCGTTCAAAAACGCTGATTCATCCAGTAATGAAACAAGTGTAGTCTTTATGAGTGAGTCATTGAATCATTCATTCAAGAGATTTGTTCAAAAACGCTGATTCATCCAGTAATGAAACAAGTGTAGTCTTTATGAGTGAGTCATTGAATCATTCATTCAAGAGATTCGTTCAAAAACACTGATTCATCCAGTAATGAAACAAGTGTAGTCTTTATGAGTGAGTCATTGAATCATTCATTCAAGAGATTCGTTCAAAAACGCTGATTCATCCAGTAATGAAACAAGTGTAGTCTTTATGAGTGAGTCATTGAATCATTCATTCAAGAGATTTGTTCAAAAACGCTGATTCATCCAGTAATGAAACAAGTGTAGTCTTTATGAGTGAGTCATTGAATCATTCATTCAAGAGATTCGTTCAAAAACGCTGATTCATCCAGTAATGAAACAAGTGTAGTCTTTATGAGTGAGTCATTGAATCATTCATTCAAGAGATTTGTTCAAAAACGCTGATTCATCCAGTAATGAAACAAGTGTAGTCTTTATGAGTGAGTCATTGAATCATTCATTCAAGAGATTCGTTCATAAACGCTGATTCATCCAGTAATGAAACAAGTGACGTCTTTATGAGTGAGTCATTGAATCATTCATTCAAGAGATTTGACCGTATTTGTAAAAGAATCGTGATTTCCATTTTAAACAAAAAAAAATTGGAGTTGAGTTTATTTTTCTGACACCATTTGGCAGATTTTTGTTTCTTGTTTTAAGCATTAATTTGGCTAGATGTTTCATTCACTCATTTTGCTTCTCCAGTAAATGTATCTTGATTTAAGAAGGTTTAGATATTTGTGCTGGAAAACAAGACGGTGAGAAACAAATGAAAGCTCATTCATTCAACACATTCTGAAAGGCAACTTATTTTGTATTTTTCTCCTTTTTTCTCTGTTGTGATTATTTTTCTGCACTTTAACCGCTCTGGAAGCTCACGGCAGCCTCGTCCAGCGCTGACCTTTACCTGTCACTTCATAATATTTATGACCTTTTCATGAACACGTCAGTCAACATGCTGTCCCGTTCAAAAATCAATCACTTGTCTGTCACCCGGCTCAACCCAAAGTGCAAATACAAACATGTTTCCTCTTGTAACGCGGCCACGAGAGGGGAAGCTCGGGAAGATGAATGCAGGGCTGATGGTTAATGGTTAAAATCGAGCAGGAAGGACCATTCGATATTTCACAGGCTTCTCAACAAGGTTACAGAGCCTGGCGCTATTATAAATTGCTTCCCTGTTTATTATTAATTCAATAATAAAACTGAGCCTGGGATGCTCTGGGTTTGAGATCCTTAATGGCCCAAAACTCTCTCAGCAATCGGAGAAACGAGGGAAGACGATTGTGCCGCCACTCCAATCATCTCTCACACACACTGTAATCTGCAATGATATAAAGGTAAAATATCAGTGTTTCATTCAACTACAGCAAGCATTTGTGAGCGCGCCAACCAAGTGAAGTCTTTATGAGTGAGTCATTGAATCATTCATTCAAAAGATTCATTCAAAAACACTGATTCATCCAGTAATGAAACAAGTGAAGTCTTTATGAGTGAGTCATTGAATCATTCACTCAAGAGATTCGTTCAGAAACGCTGATTCATCCAGTAATGAAACAAGTGAAGTCTTTATGAGTGAGTCATTGAATCATTCATTCAAGAGATTCATTCAAAAACACTGATTCATCCAGTAATGAAACAAGTGAAGTCTTTATGAGTGAGTCATTGAATCATTCACTCGAGATTCTTTCAAACACGCTGATTCATCCAGTAATGAAACAAGTGAAGTCTTTATGAGTGAGTCATTGAATCATTCATTCAAGAGATTCATTCAAAAACACTGATTCATCCAGTAATGAAACAAGTGAAGTCTTCATGAGTGAGTCATTGAATCATTCACTCAAGAGATTCGTTCAAAAACACTGATTCATCCAGTAATGAAACAAGTGAAGTCTTTATGAGTGAGTCATTGAATCATTCATTCAAGAGATTCATTCAAAAACACTGATTCATCCAGTAATGAAACAAGTGAAGTCTTTATGAGTGAGTCATTGAATCATTCATTCAAGAGATTCATTCAAAAACACTGATTCATCCAGTAATGAAACAAGTGAAGTCTTTATGAGTGAGTCATTGAATCATTCACTCGAGATTCTTTCAAACACGCTGATTCATCCAGTAATGAAACAAGTGAAGTCTTTATGAGTGAGTCATTGAATCATTCATTCAAGAGATTCATTCAAAAACACTGATTCATCCAGTAATGAAACAAGTGAAGTCTTCATGAGTGAGTCATTGAATCATTCACTCAAGAGATTCGTTCAAAAACACTGATTCATCCAGTAATGAAACAAGAAGTCTTTATGAGTGAGTCATTGAATCATTCACTCGAGATTCGTTCAAACACGCTGATTCATCCAGTAATGAAACAAGTGAAGTCTTTATGAGTGAGTCATTGAATCATTCATTCAAGAGATTCATTCAAAAACACTGATTCATCCAGTAATGAAACAAGTGAAGTCTTTATGAGTGTCTTTATGAGTGAGTCATTGAATCATTCATTCAAGAGATTCATTCAAAAACACTGATTCATCCAGTAATGAAACAAGTGAAGTCTTTATGAGTGAGTCATTGAATCATGCATTCAAGAGATTCATTCAAAAACACTGATTCATCCAGTAATGAAACAAGTGAAGTCTTTATGAGTGAGTCATTGAATCATTCACTCAAGAGATTCGTTCAAACACGCTGATTCATCCAGTAATGAAACAAGTGAAGTCTTTATGAGTGAGTCATTGAATCATTCATTCAAGAGATTCATTCAAAAACACTGATTCATCCAGTAATGAAACAAGTGAAGTCTTTATGAGTGAGTCATTGAATCATTCATTCAAGAGATTCATTCAAAAACACTGATTCATCCAGTAATGAAACAAGTGAAGTCTTCATGAGTGAGTCATTGAATCATTCACTCAAGAGATTCGTTCAAAAACACTGATTCATCCAGTAATGAAACAAGAAGTCTTTATGAGTGAGTCATTGAATCATTCACTCGAGATTCGTTCAAACACGCTGATTCATCCAGTAATGAAACAAGTGAAGTCTTTATGAGTGAGTCATTGAATCATTCATTCAAGAGATTCATTCAAAAACACTGATTCATCCAGTAATGAAACAAGTGAAGTCTTTATGTGTGAGTCATTGAATCATTCATTCAAGAGATTCATTCAAAAACACTGATTCATCCAGTAATAAAACAAGTGAGTCTTTATGAGTGAGTCATTGAATCATTCATTCAAGAGATTCATTCAAAAACACTGATTCATCCAGTAATAAAACAAGTGAAGTCTTTATGAGTGAGTCATTGAATCATTCACTCAAGAGATTCGTCCAAAAACACAGATTCAAGGGCAGAGACGATAGCTTGTTTGCAATCACATGGTTCTGATGACGCGCAAAAATTCAGATGGAGGGCAGGAAGTGAAAAACAGAATGGACGAGATGGAGGAACGTCCGTAATGTGCTGGTTTAGAAAGCTATAAACAGAAAATCACAACATATGTTGGACGTGATCCTCATGTTATGAAGAGGAGCGATTTTTCTACTGAATTGGAAGACTTGCTCTCTAGACGGTTGATATGTGAAGCTGCTGTCACGGGGTGTTGAGTTCTGGTCTGGTTTGTTTATATCGTGCTGCCCTTCTGCTAGCGAGTTTAGGTGATCCGTCGACTCGTAATTGTGAAAAATGTCACCATTGTAGGTCATTCATGCTGCATCGAGAATTGCCATAGGAACTCACATCATCGTTCAGGTGGAAAACTGGACAATGTAATACACTTTTTTCACCAACACAGGTTGAGGAGGTGATGGAAAGACGCTGGATAGCAAATCTAGTAATGATGTCACTGATTAAACCCACTGCCTATCACTCAATACAATAAATCACATTGCTTTTGAAAGGTCTGTATTTAGTTTGATTTAATAATTAACATTACATTTAACATTAACCCTCCATCTGCATTTCACGTCACGTGCAAACAACCTATTGTGCCGCCACTCCAATCATCTCTCACACACACTGTAATCTGCAATGATATGAGTGGTTCATTCAACTACAGCAAGCATTTGTGAGCATCTTCTCATGCACTCATGAGCTCCGGACTTCACAAAAGACATCCGTGTAGCTGCTTCATCAGTGTATTAGCTTTATCAGCGTAATGCGCTTAATGTGCCTCAAACAGCCCAAAGGGAGCGGCCAATGACCCTCATTAAAAGGGAATCTATTTCCTGAGAAACATCTCCACTCGCACTGCATTCAGTCAGACTGTAAACAGGGCTGTTATCTGTGGTATCCGGACCACAACTCACTCACTGTACACAGCCATGACTGCAAATCTACAGACAGACAAGAGCAATTTCTAAAAACATCTCAAATTGTATTAATTAGAATTGACTGGATAGTGAAAATACACTTTGAAAGAATGAACGCATTAAACTGATCAAAAGTATTTCTAATCAATGCTGTTCTTTTGAACTTCCTATTCAATCAAAGAATCCAGAGAAATAAAATGTGTTTCACAGTTTCCAAAACAATATGAACGGTTTTCAACATTGATAATAATCACAAATGAAATTATGACTTAAAAAGTCAAAATTATGACAAAGAGTTGAAGCGATTACTCAAAAAGCCAAAGTTATAACATTAAAAAAAAATAATGATGTAAAGTCAAAATTATTACTTAAAGTAATGAAGTTGATATTAACATACTAAATTGAATAAATTGGCATAAGTCAAAATTATGATGAATCATTATGATTACTCAAAAGCAAAACAACAAAATTATGACAATTTACAAAAATTAAACCGAAATTATGATGTAAAAAGTCAAAATGATTACGTAAGAATTATGAGCCAAAATTAAAGTTGAAATTATTAACATACTAAATTGAAATTATGACTTAAAAAGTCAAAATTGTGGCATAAACAGTTAAAATGATCACTGAAAAAGTCAAAATTATGACGTGTTGAAATTTAAACCGAAATTATGTAAAATTATTACTTAAAGAGTCAGTCAAAATTATGACAAAAAAGTTTTAAAAAATTACTTAAAAAGTCAAAATTAAGTTATAATGATGATTTAACATTGATAATGATATGAGAATGATGTGTGAAGGGTCATGTGACACTGAAGACTGGAGTAATGATGATAAATTCAGCTTTGATCACAGGAATAAATTACACTTTACTATATATTCACATAGAGAACAGCTGATTCACACTGGAGTCATATTTCACTGCTTTACTGTATTTATGATCATAAATGCAGAACGCTGAGCAGAAGACACTGATGAAACACTTCTAAGACCTGAACAATGTGGTTAATTGCATGTTGACTTTAACCCTTTATAACCTGAAGCATAAAAAACAAAAAGGATATTTCTGGTTTAAAAAAAATAAAAATCCTATGTTATTTGCTATATCCTCTGCTCTGAACCAGAACCCATTTATTGAGAAAATGTAAAAGACATGAATAGGCAAAAACAATGGGATTTTTTATTTTCATTCACCAATTAATTTTTATGCTTTAAGCTTTTTTTTTTTCTTTTTTTATCCAAACTTTGTATAAAGATGATTCTCAACTATGTTATGAAAGATAAAGGCCTAATAGAATAATTAATGATCCCCATTCTATGCAATGCATCTATACACTATATCTAATTTGCATAGTAATGTGTTTTTGGGACAATATGTAATGTAAAAAGACGTGTAATAATGGGAGTAATAAAAAAGGAATATTATGAATCTCATATTTCATAAGAATATCCAGACTTAAAACTGTTGTCAGAGAAATTCACTAAAATATAATGTCCTCTCCAGAGGCAAAACCTCTATTCTGGGTGTCTCATGCAGAGTGAATCCAGCATTTATATTTAGATGTCACTTCTGAAACTTTGCAGCATGCAGTTGGCCGTCGGTCCTCTTAGCAGCATGAAAATCAATCGTTTTATTCAATGGATTTTTTAGACTGCATAGCCTCGAGTTTCACGAGCCTGCATTAACTCAGCACTGAATAAAAACTCTGATCGCGTTCAAGAGATCAACAACTATACCTGTGATTGGCCACATTACTCACCGCTGCAAAAACACGTTGTAAATCGATGCATTTGGCGCAAATCTGCCCAATCCGTTTCGCCCGTATACAGTATCAGCTGAGGGCTTGCGTTTGAGGCTTAGCACCCCCGTAGAACCGGGCCTGGGTGCAAGGTGTCATTTCTTTCAGTAAACAAATGGCTTTTAATAAATGAGTTATTGAGCATTACTGTGTGTGGCGAGTTTGTAAATAGAATTAAATAGACAAATAATAACAATTTTTACTGTTTTTTATTTTGAAAAATCATGAATGACAGAATCTAACACTTCAAACTTGAAAAAAAAAATATGCACGTCTTTTTTCTGATACTGGGTTGCAGTTTTCACTCCGTTTTTCCATTCACACACACAACACGCCAAGGTATTTTGAATAAACACACTTTGTTTCTTTTATTATTTTACTGTATGCAATCCAGATCTCTCCGTTCAAATCCTTTCTTCCTGCTCTCCCCGAGAGCTGCTGACAGAAAGCATGAAATGACCGCAATAATCCAAAAGTGCATGCCATCAAAATGTCAAGAGTGAATTATTTTGATGCATTCAATAGGGTTAAACTAAAGAAGACATGTTCTTACAAACGGTATAAACCATTCAGTTCCGCAGCATTACAGCCACTGTACATGTAAAGTATGATCTAGTGCCTCAATGTCTTTTTACCCAGAACACACAGAACCAGGGAAGAAGCAATGATAATATCGGAGTACGTTTTCTTTAAACTGAAAGGGAAAAGTGCAGAATCACTCACACGAGCATCGGCCCTCATGTTAATCTACTTCTCTTTATCTGAACTCAAAGGAAACAATCAGCATCACAGGGCCGCTCGCAGACTCGGCCGTTACAGAGCCTCGGCAGGCCAGAAACAAGAGAGCTGATGAGTCTGTCTGAATCCGCGCTAATGGAGGCCATTCTTCACGCTAACCTAATGACTTTCCAAAGGCCCGAGAACAGCAGTCCGCTCGCATTTAACCTCAAAATGGGTCCAGAAACGATGCCCGCAGCTGCTGCGACCCGGCGAGGAGGCGAGCGGGCTTTATGAAGCTAACCACGTCCATCACGCTGCAGGGAGAAGCATCACATCTCTGCAGAACAACGGATGAGCTTATAAGACGAGGAAAATAAGCAATAATAAAACACACAGGCCGCTCGTAACAAAGAGTCATAAAAAGCAAAAGCAACATCACTATCATGGTCACTGGAGTGTTGCAGTAAAGACTAAGGCAAGCTGGAAAAACTTTCCAGAGTGGTGCAACTTCACACCGTATTACACCGAACGCGATCAAAGCTTCATCGTGATAAATCTGCATGCAAAGATCGATCGTGATGAGACAAAGCTCTTAGAGACGCATGCAGTCGGTCGGCTCATGTTGTGCTGCTGGTACAGTATGAAACGACTGCATATAACTATGGAAGCTTGTTTCCGCCACAGAATAACAAAATTAAAAGGTAAATATAGCTGTGAGCAGCAGTTATCAGGGTTCAAGCGTCTTTAAGCACATGCGTAAAAAGATATTACGTTTTATTTAGCAAGCATAACCACTTAGATCATGGATGGAAAAGACCATTTACAGCCAACACTGGCAATCTACTAACAATAAATATGGTTTTTAAAGGTTTTTTGACAGTTATAGCGCCACCTCTTGCCCAGTCTCCACCTTTTTTTTAGGTGTCCTCAGAGTGTGCCCATACATACGTGTGTAAAATTTAGTGTAAATATCTCATTTCGTTTTGAAGTTATAGACACTTGTGTTTATGAGCGCATAAAAATAACCCATGGGCGACATTGATTGGATTTTTTTGGCACTTCATATCAAGATTTTGACATTTGGGCATTTTGCTATCGACCTATGTTTATGAATCTCCTGCGGTGGTTTCGACCCGATCGGACTAACCATTTCGAAGATATATTCGCAAAGTTTTTAAAGCGCCAAATCACACCGTTGAACAAACCATAAGGCGAAACGTGGCATGTTTGGTATCGTTGGACTCGGCAAGGATTCAGGAGTCTAAGGAGTGGAGTCCCGTGAAAAGTGCTGGCTCGAACCTTCTCAGGCTCCTTCAGGGCATATTCAAGTCAATCGGACTAACGGTTGGGTGGTTATAGCCATTTTAATGTTTTTTCCCTGTTATATCGCCACCAAGTGGCCAATCGGCGCAATTTTTTTCATGTGACCCAAGATTGAGCTCATACACAGGTGTACCAAGTTTGGCGAAAATATCTCGTTCCATTCGCGAGTTATAGACATTTTTGTAAAAACGGCTCCTCCCACTTCAAACGTTCTGGCGGCCCTTAGGCTCCGTGAACCGAAATTTCAACTTTTTTTTGATAACTATTGACAATCAGACTCCAGAGAATCTTGCTGCACTGGTTTGGTTCCGATCGGGCTAGGACTAGTTCGCAAAAGTAGGTTCTTCAAAAAGTCCAAAATACCCAAAAATGTCACCAGAAGGACGATCACTAATTACTAGATATAAAGTCAGAATTACGAGTTATAGTCACGTCTTTCTACTTCAAAATTTCACATTTAATTCAGTGTTTTGCATGCCATTACTTTGAAACAATTTTTGCTCAAATGCCAGTACATTTCACAAATCATTACAAAGTAAATCTTACACATTTTATTTCACTTTATACGCACATAAAGTAGCATGTACAATATATCCAACTATCATTATATCACTGAGCGATAATATAGTCGTGATTATTTAAGTGAATTATTTAGAGTGATTATTTAGAGATTACAAATATAAAGCAAGTGTTATTTGGCTGGTCATGTTAGGGGAATAAAATAAAACACTGAGCAACAAATCTCCCATAAATTTGCATCATTATTTAAATCACCCTTATGTTTTTCTTTATTAAGTGAAATGCACCAAAATGTGCTTCAAATGTGGCATTTGATTATGAAAATCATAACAATCTAGTCATGAATGAGCTCAAAGCTATCATATGACTTGGAATAGGGTTTATATGAACTGATAATCTTATGTTGTTTTATGTACGTTTTGACATTATACTAACCATCTAAAGAAAGTCATACAGGTTTGGAACGATATGAGAGTGAGTAAATGGCAGAACGATCATTTTTCTCTTTAAATAGATTTCAGACACTACTCAACATCTGAACAAACTATTTTTAGAAATGGATGGCATATTTGTGGTTTTTAAAGGATGGTTTTGTCCCGGCTGTGGTAACGACCCATTAGAAATTCAATCAACCACAGCAGGACATTAACAACTGATACATCAGACCGTCTACTCAAACTGAAGCTGAATTAACCAGGACGAGTTAATAGTTGTTATATGATATAACAGTGATATTGTGGCTCGGTTCTACAGTGAATCCTGTGCTGACAGTGACGTGCGTCTCAGCTCGCCCTCATCTGTCCGTTCTCCAGCGGACGACATGATTGACACGTCCCTGAAGACTCTGATGTGTTTACAATCGCCGACCACAGTTCGTCCTAAAGGAGCGGTTAACTCGCCCGTGTGTGTCACACTGACAGATTCTTCACTGATTATGGGAAGAGACTTCACAAGTTCTCCACATCTATAACGTACACGGACAAACTGGCATTGAGCTAAAAATGGCAAAGATGAACACACGTCAATCCAATTCAACATCACAACAGCATAAAACACTTATATATCTGATATTTATTTACATTTGTTATTTTACAATAGGTCTCCTACAACAGGTTTACATGCATCCAAGATCAAATCATTTTCTGATAATATCCACTGCAGCATCAGCTCTTTTCTCTCACAACACTTCGATCAAGGATTTAGTATCTCTAAACCCGCCTTTCTGAGAGCCCACTCTGTTCTGATTGGTCAGATGGCTCAGTCTGTTGTGATTGGTCTGCTTTGCTCTGATTGGTCAGATGACCCAGTCTGCTGTGATTGGTCTGCTCTGCTCTGATTGGTCAGATGGCTCAGTCTGTTGTGATTGGTCTGCTCTGCTCTGATTGGTCAGATGACCCAGTCTGCTGTGATTGGTCTGCTCTGCTCTGATTGGTCAGATGGCTCAGTCTGTTGTGATTGGTCTGCTCTGCTCTGATTGGTCAGATGACCCAGTCTGCTGTGATTGGTCTGCTCTGCTCTGATTGGTCAGATGGCTCAGTCTGTTGTGATTGGTCTGCTCTGCTCTGATTGGTCAGATGACCCAGTCTGCTGTGATTGGTCTGCTCTGCTCTGATTGGTCAGATGGCCCAGTCTGTTGTGATTGGTCTACTCTGCTCTGATTGGTCAGATGGCTCGGTCTGTTGTAATTGGTCTGCTCTGCTCTGATTGGTCAGATGGCCCAGTCTGTTGTGATTGGTCTACTCTGCTCTGATTGGTCAGATGGCCCAGTCTGTTTTGATTGGTCTGCTCTGTTCTGATTGGTCAGATGGCTCGGTCTGTTGTGATTGGCCTACTCTGCTCTGATTGGTCAGATGGCCCAGTCTGTTTTGATTGGTCTGCTCTGTTCTGATTGGTCAGATGGCTCGGTCTGTTGTGATTGGTCTACTCTGCTCTGATTGGTCAGATGGCTCAGTCTGTTGTGATTGGTCTACTCTGCTCTGATTGGTCTACTCTGATCTGATTGGTCAGATGGCTCGGTCTGTTGTGATTGGTCTACTCTGCTCTGATTGGTCAGATGGCCCAGTCTGTTGTGATTGGTCTACTCTGCTCTGATTGGTCAGATGGCTCCGTCTGTTGTAATTGGTCTGCTCTGCTCTGATTGGTCAGATGGCCCAGTCTGTTGTGATTGGTCTACTCTGCTCTGATTGGTCAGATGGCCCAGTCTGTTGTGATTGGTCTACTCTGCTCTGATTGGTCAGATGGCCCAGTCTGTTGTGATTGGTCTGCTCTGTTCTGATTGGTCAGATGGCCCAGTCTGTTGTGACTGGTCTACTCTGCTCTGATTGGTCAGATGGCCCAGTCTGTTGTGACTGGTCGGCTCTGCTCTGATTGGTCAGATGGCCCAGTCTGTTGCGATTGGTCTACTCTGCTCTGATTGGTCAGATGGCCCAGTCTGTTGTGACTGGTCTACTCTGCTCTGATTGGTCAGATGGCCCAGTCTGTTGTGATTGGTCTGCTCTGTTCTGATTGGTCAGATGGCCCAGTCTGCTGTGATTGGTCGGCTCTGCTCTGATTGGTCAGATGGCCCAGTCTGTTGTGATTGGTCTACTCTGCTCTGATTGGTCAGATGACCTAGTCTGTTGTGATTGGTCAGAAACCAAACGCTCATTATCATACATCTGAATCTCAGCTCGATACACAGTGATATGAACAGTAACGATGGTGTGGGTTTTACCGTATCAGGGCGGGGCAAAGAGATGCTGTTTGCGGGCAGTCAATGGGCTGGCATTATGCAAATTATTTACATTGTTACACTGTAACAGGGAATAAGAAGGGAATTACTGATGACTCATTTCTCATTTCGAATCGATTCTTTCTTTTAGGAGACAATAACTCCATTTATCTGCACTTTGATCTGTAAAACTTTGCAGCCCTTTTACATTCACAAAAAGCACAAAAACAATGACCATTTCAAACAAGTTTTCAGGTTAAAGCAGTTCCGGCTGCACAAACAATCCGAACAACATTTTTTCAGTGTTGATTCAGTTCAATAACTGTATAAAGTTCACTAAATCATGAAACAAAGTCAATTCCTAATTCGAGTTGGGTCATAAAAATGACCAATGACTACAATAAGGTAACATTCGTTAAGATTAGTTAACATCGATTAATACATGAAAATTACCTCTACAGCAATTCTTAGTTAATTTCAACATTTAAATCAAGAAGTTGCATCTGTTAACATGAGTTAAAGCAGTATTAACTTGCATGAACAATTATCAACTATGTTTTTAACTAATATAGACAAAGTTGAATAAATGCTGTAATTGGGGCTTTCCCGTAGCTCAAACAGTAGATCATGGCGGTAGCAGTTGCAAGGTCTTGGGTTCGATTTCCAGAAGAATGCATGAACCAATCAAATGTTTAATGCAAGTCATGTATGCCAAATGCATGAAAATGTAAATTGTTAGCTAATGCATTAACTAATGAGACAAAATGACACAGCACAAACTATCTGAATGCCACTAAGAGCAGCTTTAGAGCATCACAGACTCCGTTCTTAAATATGGATAACATTACACTGCCTTCTAAGAGCATCATGTTGTGTCGTAGTAACATGCCAAATTCTATTGAAATCAACCGCATGCTTCAGTACTGGTGAAAGTTAAGTTAGGATGGGAGCCGCTCATGCCGACTGAAGCACCGGATGAACAGAGGGTGTCAGAAGGACGATAAGGACGGTCAGTTTGTCTGATCTCTCAGGAGGACGACACCAGCGAGTGAGTCTGAAAGTGGACGGGGATGATGGGAAATGCACAGCACTGGGGACAGAGCGGCTCTGATTAAGTTTTGGACCTGAGAGATGTGACTGGTCACCGCGGCCCACTTCAGACCCCTGAGCGGCACACAACAGCCTGTAATGGGTTTCTGTGTTATCAGAGGACAAACGCTCGGAGAGACTCTAAACTCAAGACACAAACGCACAAGGAGAACAGGAAAAAACCTCGGACTAGGAAAGCAATGAAACATTTGGAGCAGGCATGCTTAAAAAAAAAAAAAACTATGTTTACGTGCAATTATAACACGATTTAGGCGATTAAAGTGCCACTATTATGACATTTTTGTTTAGATTCACATGCATTAAAGGTCAAAATTACTTAATTTTTTTCATAATATACATTACACATCATTTCTCAAAGAGTCTGAAAATGGTTCGATCAAGAATTCAATCTCTCTAAACCCCGCCTTTCTGAGAGCCTGCTCTGCTCTGATTGGTCAGATGGCCCAGTCTGTTGTGATTGGTCGACGAAATAAAACTCCTATTACCATATCTGAACTTCAGCTCCGGATCTTCCTCAGCACGTGATACGAACAGTAACAATGTAAGAAGTAACAAGAGTTCATGTTGACAACGTTGCACGACATGAATATGATTCAGTATATTGTTTGCCGAAAATGTGGAAAGTAAGAGATTTTTAGGTACGTCACTAGATATGTCCAAAGAAATGTGTAGTAGATGCAATTAAAACAGTGTCAAGTAACACACACGACTGTGTGCGAGTTCATCATCTGTGCTGTGCAGGAATAAATAACCACAAATAATCAGAGTAATGATAATTGCATACAAACGGGAGTGAAAAGCTTTGCTCGTGTCATGCAAACATCTTACTCTGACTATGTTTGCATGTGCACCAATAATCACTGCTTTTGCATTTTCATGATTTGATGATGCTCATGATGAAATGAAACACTTTCTTTAAATTAAAGATTTAAGAATTTGAACTGCATATAAAAATGTACATGCATTTGGATTACACCGTTTTAACAAACGAATAAACTCCATGTGATGCATATGTCAGTCATAAAAAAGGTTTAATTTTACCTATTAGCATGCATTTGATTTTTAAAAATGCATTTATTCAAATGGCTTATTGTGAAAGCAAATACATTTTTATTTAGTTTAAAAGCATGAAAATTTTATAAATAATTGAATAATAAATCAATTAGTTAAAAAGTACAAGATTGAAACCAATTAGAATTTTTTGATGATAAATATAATTATTATTTCAGTTTAATAGTGCTATTGCAAAATACTCGTTTCATTCATGCATGACTGACAAATATGCATCACATATTTAATTAAATCTGTGCAATCCAAATGCATGGAAATCTGTATGCAACTCAAATGCATGTTGCAAATTAAAGTCAAATGCAAATAATAATATTATTTGATGCATTATTTAATTTGACATTGATATGTAGTTCAGTTTTAAGAATAATTTTCTCATAATGCTTTGAAAAGAACTGAGTGAATGATTTAATATGCACAGAAGAAAAGATTGAACTGCTCGTGAACTCCTAAGTCGTCATTTGTCATCGTTGCATGCTAAGAAGAAAATACACGGCAATGCATAGATCCTAAATTTAGGCCTATTTTTTTTTTTTGAGTGTACTATAATAATTTCATAATTGGTCCACGACTGTCCTGATGGTGATTGTGTTCAGGAAGCGTCTGAGGTCAGGTTCACTCTCGTTCCGTCTGATGCGTCCTGTTTCTCTCCGAGCGGCTGTTAATTACCCTGCCTAAGTGCACCATTAATCGATTAGACATCTCTGTGCAATATCTCATATCAGCCTGAACGCTACCGAGCGTTGCTGGAGGAAATACGAGGCCCTTTCTCTCCAAGTGACTGTCTGTTTTGCCGAGTCACCTTTCCATCTGTGAGAAGACACAGAAATCATCAGCATTCAGAGCGTCTCACGCTACTAAAATATCTGCAAAAGCAAACAATATTGTGCGTTTTGTACCGTGACACAAATCTGAGTGGGTCAAGATGCTCTGAGATCAAACGCTCATCTCGAGGAGTCTTCTGTGAGAGACGGGGGAACGCCGGTGCCGACCGCCGTGACCTCGCTGACATCACTGTCTCGTTACTGCAGCTTCGCCAGCTTGGGTGTCTGTCATACCTTCATTAACCACATCGACCTGGCGCGCTTATTAAACCAATTCATTATTCCTCCTATCGAGCGGCAGTAATGAGCTTCAGCGGCGGGAAGGGAGGGGGATTCTGCTATAGTCAAAACTAGTGCTCTACCACGTCAAATCCAATATCTGCGATAGACGATGTACAGTGGGGTTCAAACGTCTGAGATCACCAGTGAAAATACTTCTATTGTGCATTTCTTCTAATGCGCCTGTAAAAGACTTAGATCATAGAAAAACAAAGACCATTTACAGCCAATTTACCTGAAATATATGGTTTTTAAAGCTTTTAAAGAGTTGTAGCACCAGCTATGATCCAATCTCCATAAAAGTTTGCATGCTTATGTAGAATCGTATGTTGCATATGCTCACCAATTTTGGAGAAGTTTAGAGTTTGTATATAGGAGTTATAGGCTTTTGTATGCACTTGGCTACACCCTTTCTATAAATGACCGTTATAGCTGCCCAAAGGGTAAAGTTACTTTTTTTTGATAATTATTGATCTAGAGAGTCCAGAGAATTGTATTGTATTGGCTTCATTCAGATCGAGCGAAAAAACCTAGGACTAGTTTGCAAAACCAGGTTTTTTACATAATTACGAATATTTAAAGAACGATTTGATTGACAGCAGTGGTTCTTGAGGCAAAGTTGTTCAGTATGAGGAGATCTATCAAATGTTATGCATATTGTATGGGTGTGTGAAACACCACGTGATTACTGAGGCGTAAAACTGGTTAGTGCCAACTAGTGGCCGATTTTTTTCAAAATTCTTACAGACCTCTAAGGCCATGAGTTGTTTCGTTGACCTTGTCTAATAGGTGCTCAAACTTCATTGGCCAATGGCGGCCATGTTTTTTGAGATCCGCCAATATCCTCATAGACTATCATGGTGCTTTGGACAAAGACAGTGCATTCCAATTTTCAAGTCAATCAGACTAACGTTTGCGTAGTTATAGCAGTTATGTTTTTTTTCCATGTTATAGCGCCACCAAGTGTCCAATTGCCGCCATTTTTTTCATGTGACAAAAGGTTGAGCCCATACACATCTGTACCAAGTTTGGTGAAAATATCTCATTTCGTTCACGAGTTACAGCCATTTTAGTAAAAGTGGCCCCTCCCACTTCAAAACATTTTGCCCCCCCAGCGACACTGTTAAATGTGCCACTTTTTTCTGTAAAAATTAGAGGATTTTTGTACTGTGTTCTTAATTTTATCAGTATACAAATTTGAGTGAAAAGTTTGATAAATATTAAATGTCACATGATCAATGACTCACATCTGAAATAGTGAACAATCTGAAATATTACATAATTACTTAAACGCAAGTACTTTTTATTTATAAATTATAATATATTTATTTATATTGATTTTTAACAGTTTCAGACTTGTGGACCCTGCTATTGTTTATAATATAATTTAATTGTAGCAAATTTAATTTAATGAACACTACCGTTCAAAAGATGATCATTTTAAACGTTTTAATGAAGTCTCTTCTGCATTTATTTGATCATAAATACAGTAAAACAGTGAAATATGACTCCAGTGTGAATCAGCTGTTCTCTATGTGAATATATAGTAAAGTGTAATTTATTCCTGTGATCAAAGCTGAATTTATCATCATTACTCCAGTCTTCAGTGTCACATAATCCTTCACAAATCACTCTCATATGAGGATTTGAGCTCAAGAAACATTTATGATTATTATCAATGTTCATATTTTTGTGGAATCTGTGATGCATTTTATTTTTCATGTATCTATGATGAACAGAACATTCAAAAGAACAGCATTAAATTGAAATAGAATCTTTTGTAACATTATAAATGTCACTTTTGATCAATTTAATACCAATAATAATACTACTACTAATATATTATATATATATATATATATATATATATATATATATATATATATATATATATATATATATATATATATATATATATATATATATATATATATAAAAACTATAATTTAAAAAAAAAAAATATATATATAAAAAACACCAACGCTATTTTCACATTCATTCACAAACAAGTATCTGTAAATATATTTTTCAGAAGGTGAACGAACAGCACCTCCTGAAAATGAGTCAGTAATGAAGCCGGATCATTAGGGCACTGATGAAGAGGTCATTTTTTTGGTTTTTAATTATGTTTTTTCTTACTAAAAGTCCAAATTTATTTTTCATGACCCTCTACACTTAAAATTACACACAAACCTCACACAGCAGGACAATAAATGGCTTCAAGCGAGTAAAAATCCATTGAAAGTGACATGTTATCTAACTATATCATTCACCAACTTACATTACAAACAACAGAGCCTATTCCAGTCATGCCTGCTAATGATGATGTCATTTCCTCCAGCGTGGTAGGAGAAAACGGTTGCGTCCGAAATCACAGACGGTCTTTTGAATAAGTACTTACTTTGCAAGCACTAAAAAAGTATGTTCTATATAGTATGAATGTTTTTCGCCTGCTATATAGCAGGGAAGTACACGATTTCGGACGCACCCCATTTTTTCACATCAAAGCACTTCCTGTCCTTCCCAAAAGCCAGAGAAAAGCAGTCATGGTTGGAGTTGAGCGGGAACACACCCAACATGAGAGGAGACGGGCCGCTTTCATTACTGGAGAAAGCTTCCACTCATTCAATCACAGAACAAGAATGAATTTATTCTTTACGACAGATCTTACGATGCCACTATATGACCAATTCCTGAAAGTGAAACGGGCTCTGAACACACACCGCAGTAAATAAGAGCATCTGCACGATTACACAAGCCCAGGCGCAAGAGAAGGGAGTGAACAGACTCTCAGAAGTGTGCACTGATATGTAGAATTTAAAGTAACAATTATCAAATCAAACTGTATTTATATTACACATGTAAATTAGTAATTTTTTCATCTGTAAAAGCATGATTTTTATCTGAAACTCTTCATATGCACGTCTTCCCACCATCAAAACACTCCAGTCGGAAATCAATCTCAGAGCGCCTCCTGCAGGACACATCTGAACACAACAACCTCTGAAAGACATCATTTCAAATGCCATTAAATGCATGCTTTTCCCCCTATTATATATGCATGCATACAGATTTGTGCACTTAAAAATAAAGAAGCCAATTTTTTCTTAGTCTGAAGAATTTGTGACCCTGGACCACAAAACCAGTCATAAGGGTCAATTTTTTTAAATCACCTGAAAGCTGAATAAATAAGCTTTCCACTGATGTATAGTTTGTTAGGACAATATTTGGCTACTATTTGAAAATCTGGAATCTGAGGGTGCAAAAAAATCCCCTTTAAAATTGTCATTTAAGTCCTTAGCAACGCATATTACTACTAATAATACATTTATGATATATTTACGGTAGGAAATGTACAAAATATCTTTATGGAACATGATCTTAATATCCTAATGATTTTTGGCATAAAAGAAAAATGGATAATTTTGATTGTACTGTTGGATATTGCCACAAATATACCCGTGAGACGCAGGACTGGTGTTGTGCTCCAGGGTCCGTGTGCACCAGAGCATTTTGTGCAAATGGACAGATTCTATGGATGTCACTGAACCATCAATGATAATAAAGAACCTTCCATTTTAAGGGAGTAGAGTAACGCAGTCATTTACCATAGTAAAAAATACTAATAACTCATTAAACCAAAAAAAATAACTAATTAAAATACTTAGACACTAGAAATAACTTCAAAATAGTGACGTTTTAATTGAAGTATTATGATACTAGTCAACTTATGTACTTGCATCTTTGTTTTTCTACATAAGAAAAAAACATTTTTGAAAATACAAAATAAAAGTTCTAAGTAAAAGATGTTTAAACTGCTACTAAATGAGTAAATAAAGTTGTCAACACCTCCTGACGGTCTTCCTGTATTATTTAAAGCTCAAAAAACTGATTGTCTGCATGAAATGCATATACATATATATATATACACACACACACACACAATATACACAATATCATAGTTTTTGTTAATATTTTAAATGAGATGTTTTGGTGACACTACAATAAAGTCTCATTTGTTAACATTAGTTAATAACATGAACTAACCACGAGTAATGTATTTTTACAGCATTACTTAATGTTTGATAATGTTAGTAAAAATACGATCGTTCATTGTTTGTTTGTTCATGTCAGTGCATTAATTAATGTTAACAACTTTTGAGTTGAATAATGTATTAGTAAATGTAAAAAAAAATTATAGTTAGTTTATGTTAACGAGACCGTATCGTAAAGTGTTTCCGTTATGGTTTTCATTTTAATTTTAGGTAAAAGTTTTTGTAAGTTTGTTGTGTGTTTTTTTTTTGTGTTTTTTTGTCATTTTTATTTATTTATTTATTTGTGCTGTCAAATCGATTAATCGTGATTAATCACATCTAATATAAAATGTTTTTGTATGTTTTGTAAAAAAAAAAAAAAACGTTTATTATGGGGGGCCAAACAGGAAATAATTCAATGTAAATCTGAATATATAGTCATAACTCTGAATATATAGTCATAACTCTGAATATATAAATGTAACTCTGAATATATAAATGTAACTCTGAATATATAAATGTAACTCTGAATATATAAATGTAACTCTGAATATATAGTCATAACTCTGAATATATAGTCATAACTCTGAATATATAGTCATAACTCTGAATATATAGTCATAACTCTGAATATATAGTCATAACTCTGAATATATAGTCATAACTCTGAATATATAGTCATAACTCTGAATATATAGTCATAACTCTGAATATATAAACGTAAATCCTGAATATATTAGTTATAACTCTGAATATATAGTTAACTCTGAATATATAGTCATAACTCTGAAATATCATTAATTATATATTCAGTGTTACATTTATATATTCAGAGTTATGACTATATTCAGAGTTATGACTATATTCAGAGTTACATTTATATATTCAGAGTTACATTTATATATTCAGTCACATTTACATATTCAGAGTTGTGACTATATATTCAGAGTTATGACTATATATTCAGAGTTATGACTATATATTCAGAGTTATGACTATATATTCAGAGTTATGACTATATATTCAGAGTTTTAACTATATATTCAGAGTTACATTTATATATTCAGAGTTACATTTATATATTCAGAGTTACATTTATATATTCAGAGTTATGACTATATATTCAGAGTTATGACTATATATTCAGAGTTACATTTATATATTCAGAGTTATGACTATATATTCAGGATTTACGTTTATATATTCAGAGTTTTGACTATATATTCAGAGTTATAACTATATATTCAGGATTTACATTTATATATTCAGAGTTATGACTATATATTCAGAGTTTTAACTATATATTCAGAGTTATAACTATATATTCAGGATTTACATTTATATATTCAGAGTTATGACTATATATTCAGAGTTTTAACTATATATTCAGAGTTATGACTGTATATTCAGGATTTACATTTATATATTCAGAATTATGACTATATATTCAGAGTTATAACTATATATTCAGGATTTACGTTTATATATTCAGAGTTTTGACTATATATTCAGAGTTATAACTATATATTCAGGATTTACATTTATATATTCAGAGTTATGACTATATATTCAGAGTTTTAACTATATATTCAGAGTTATAACTATATATTCAGGATTTACATTTATATATTCAGAGTTATGACTATATATTCAGAGTTTTAACTATATATTCAGAGTTATGACTGTATATTCAGGATTTACATTTATATATTCAGAATTATGACTATATATTCAGAGTTATGACTATATTCAGAGTTATGACTATATTCAGAGTTACATTTATATATTCAGAGTTATGACTATATATTCAGGATTCACGTTTATATATTCAGAGTTATGACTATATATTCAGAGTTTTAACTATATATTCAGAGTTATAACTGTATATTCAGGATTTACATTTATATATTCAGAGTTATGACTACATATTCAGAGTTATGACTATATATTCAGAGTTATGACTATATATTCAGAGTTATGACTATATATTCAGAGTTATGACTATATATTCAGGATTCACGTTTATATATTCAGAGTTATGACTATATATTCAGGATTCACGTTTATATATTCAGAGTTATGACTATATATTCAGAGTTTTAACTATATATTCAGAGTTATGACTATAAATTCAGAGTTTTAACTATATATTCAGAGTTATGACTATATATTCAGAGTTACATTTATATATTCAGAGTTATGACTATATATTCAGGATTCACGTTTATATATTCAGAGTTTTAACTATATATTCAGAGTTACATTTATATATTCAGAGTTATGACTATATATTCAGAGTTTTAACTATATATTCAGAGTTACATTTATATATTCAGAGTTATGACTATATATTCAGAGTTACATTTATATATTCAGAGTTATAACTATATATTCAGGATTTACGTTTATATATTCAGAGTTTTGACTATATTCAGAGTTATAACTATATATTCAGGATTTACATTTATATATTCAGAGTTATGACTATATATTCAGAGTTTTAACTATATATTCAGAGTTATAACTATATATTCAGGATTTACATTTATATATTCAGAGTTATGACTATATATTCAGAGTTTTAACTATATATTCAGAGTTATGACTGTATATTCAGGATTTACATTTATATATTCAGAATTATGACTATATATTCAGAGTTATAACTATATATTCAGGATTTACGTTTATATATTCAGAGTTTTGACTATATATTCAGAGTTATAACTATATATTCAGGATTTACATTTATATATTCAGAGTTATGACTATATATTCAGAGTTTTAACTATATATTCAGAGTTATAACTATATATTCAGGATTTACATTTATATATTCAGAGTTATGACTATATATTCAGAGTTTTAACTATATATTCAGAGTTATGACTGTATATTCAGGATTTACATTTATATATTCAGAATTATGACTATATATTCAGAGTTATGACTATATTCAGAGTTATGACTATATTCAGAGTTACATTTATATATTCAGAGTTATGACTATATATTCAGGATTCACGTTTATATATTCAGAGTTATGACTATATATTCAGAGTTTTAACTATATATTCAGAGTTATAACTGTATATTCAGGATTTACATTTATATATTCAGAGTTATGACTACATATTCAGAGTTATGACTATATATTCAGAGTTATGACTATATATTCAGAGTTATGACTATATATTCAGAGTTATGACTATATATTCAGAGTTATGACTATATATTCAGGATTCACGTTTATATATTCAGAGTTATGACTATATATTCAGGATTCACGTTTATATATTCAGAGTTATGACTATATATTCAGAGTTTTAACTATATATTCAGAGTTATGACTATAAATTCAGAGTTTTAACTATATATTCAGAGTTATGACTATATATTCAGAGTTACATTTATATATTCAGAGTTATGACTATATATTCAGGATTCACGTTTATATATTCAGAGTTTTAACTATATATTCAGAGTTACATTTATATATTCAGAGTTATGACTATATATTCAGAGTTTTAACTATATATTCAGAGTTACATTTATATATTCAGAGTTACATTTATATATTCAGAGTTATAACTATATATTCAGGATTCACGTTTATATATTCAGAGTTTTAACTATATATTCAGAGTTACATTTATATATTCAGAGTTTTAACTATATATTCAGAGTTTTAACTATATATTCAGAGTTACATTTATATATTCAGAGTTATGACTATATATTCAGAGTTATAACTGTATATTCAGGATGTACATTTATATATTCAGAGTTATGACTATATATTCAGGATTTACGTTTATATATTCAGAGTTATGACTATATATTCAGAGTTATGACTATATTCAGAGTTATAACTGTATATTCAGGATTTACATTTATATATTCAGAGTTATAACTATATATTCAGGATTTACATTTATATATTCAGAGTTATAACTAATATATTCAGGATTTACGTTTATATATTCAGAGTTATGACTATATATTCAGAGTTATAACTGTATATTCAGGATTTACATTTATATATTCAGAGTTATGACTATATATTCAGAGTTTTAACTATATATTCAGAGTTATAACTATATATTCAGGATTTACATTTATATATTCAGAGTTATGACTATATATTCAGAGTTATAACTATATATTCAGGATTCACATTTATATATTCAGAGTTATGACTATATATTCAGAGTTATGACTATATATTCAGAGTTTTAACTATATATTTAGAGTTACATTTATATATTCAGAGTTATGACTATACATTCAGAGTTTTAACTATATATTCAGGGTTAGAGAAAACGTAGCTTATTTAGTTTCATATTTGTGTTTAAATATTATAATATTATATTTTTTCATCTGTGTTGATTATGAAAAGTGAACAGCATGAGTAAGACACTACTTCATAAGATGCGCAATATGTCGGGAGACATGGAGTGGGTCAGGCATGATTTTGACCACTTCATTAAGTTTTATTCTATAGAAATCCTTTCTTGAAAGTGAATTTCGAAATCGTAATTTTAATCAATATTTCATCAACCAATTGCCTGGATTTAATACATGAGAAGAAAACCAAGAACGTTGTGTGCGGATTGAAGTGTGTAACAAACAAACCCACTACCATGTTTCCGCAGCCTGAGGCAGAAACAATACGTCTTTCTGTTTTAATACATTTCTCGAATAAATGTCTCAATCACAGTAGGCCTATAGATAGTTATGTTTGTGGCCTTAAAGCAATAGTCTATATTGTATAAAGTCGTAGGCTATAAATAAACGTGATGTTACTTGACTGGATAGTGCTGAATTACAGAGCTGGGGCAAACATATTCAAATCACTATGATCAACAGTTAAAACTATATATTCAGAGTTACATTTATATAATCAGAGCTATAGCTATATATTCAGGATTAAAAACTATAGATTCAAGATTTACAACTATAGATTGAGAGTTACATTTATATAAATCAGAGTTATAACTATAGATTCAGGATTTAAAACTATAGATTCAGGATTTACAACTATATATTCAGGATTTAAAACGATATATTCAGGATTTAAAACGATATATTCAGGATTTAAAACGATATATTCAGGATTTAAAATGATATATTCAGGATTTAAAACGATATATTCAGGATTTAAAACTATATATTCAGGATTTAAAACTACAGATTCAGAGTTACATTTATATAATCAGAGTTATAACTATATATTCAGGATTCAAAACTATATATTCAGGATTTACAACTATAGATTCAGGATTTAAAACTATATATTCAGGATTTAAAACTATAGATTCAGAGTTACATTTATATAATCAGAGTTATAACTATATATTCAGGATTCAAAACTATATATTCAGGATTTACAACTATAGATTCAGGATTTACAACTATAGATTCAGGATTTAAAACTATAGATTCAGGATTTAAAACTATATATTCAGGATTTAAAACTATATATTCAGGATTTAAAACTATATATTCAGGATTAAAAACTATAGATTCAGGATTAAAAACTATAGATTCAAGATTTACAACTATAGATTCAGAGTTACATTTATATAATCAGAGTTATAACTATATTCAGGATTTAAAACTATATATTCAGAGTTACATTTATATAATCAGAGTTAACTATATATTCGGATTTACATTTAATTATTTCCTGTTTGGCCCCCCATAATAAATATAAAATATATAAAATATATATATATATATATATATATATATCGTTTTTATGTTTTAGTTTTAGTTATTTTAGTACTTAAACTAAACGAAAATAAGAAATGTTGCCTTGGAATTTTTATTATATTTTAATGTTTAATGTTTATGGTTATACTTTACAATAAGGTTCCATTTGTTAACTACATTAGTGAACTAACAATGAAAAATACTTCTAAAGCATTTATAAATCTTAGTTGTTAATTTCAACATTAACTAATACATTATTAAAATCAAATGTTGTATCTGTTAATATTTTAATGGACCTGAGCTGACATGAACTAACAAGAATACCTGTGTTTTTATTAACTAATGTTAACAAAGATTAATAAATATTGTGACAAATGTCAGATAATGCATTAATTAACATTAATGAATGAGACCTTACTGTAAAGTGTTACCCGTTTTTTATGGTGTTAGTTTTAGTTAATGATGTTTTAAATGTCCTTGCGAATAAATTGCAGATGTAAATGTAGATCACGATCACACCATTCTCACATGAATGGCTCTCAGAGGCTCAAAACACACGACGAGTGAAGAAAACACGATACATTTCAATTAAGACGTCTGGATATCTACAGGCTCATCTTCCTCTAGTCAAGAGCTCATCAAAGCCGGTTGGAGTGTGACGTCCGACTGCGAGAGCGGCTCCTAAAGGCCAAGAGCCCGGTCCTCTCACACACGGACCTTTTCATGGACCTCTTTTTGTCCAGCGGGGATTTTCAAGGTGTAATCCCACACAAGGAGCTTACAGAACGCCTCGCTGACTCTCATATCACACGAGCAGACGTGACATTTAAAAACCACACAGTTTCTCTCCGTCGCCTCTTTCTGTTCTCGACGAAACCTGTCGATATCAATCAGTCGCGCACCGCCAAGTCACGAAAGGTGACGCTCTCGTCATCGATGAACGTGCTAAAAAGTGATCAAAACTGCAAAAAGGGTCTCAATGACATGAGAAAGTTGAAAGCTTTTCCCTCTCTATCGATCGGTGATGTTCAAAGCGGCTGTGATAAACAATCTAAAGGTGAGGAAAGACGCAATCTGAAGAGAAAAAGATTCGCTGAGTTTTTGATAGGGCTGGCGATTTAATGAGTTCATTGGGTGTGATTACTTATGGGAAAAAATAACATGTACATTACATTTAGTTATGAACATGATGCAGGGCGACGACTGATAATAGGATAAAGCCCATTAAAACGCAGTTAAAATGCCACTAAAATTCAAGATATGAGGGCAAAAAAAGCCCCTGTTTAGGTTGTGTCTAATATTTATATCACATGATATAGTTTAGCACTAATCGCATGAGGAAGAGTGACGTTTTTTCCTGAATATCAGCACGACTGCAAGTGTTATATTGATTTGTTTTTTCACAAAAAGCTTTGTTCCTGAGTGAATCGAGTGAGTCATGGATTCAGTGACTCACTCATAAAAAGCTTTGTTCCTGAGTGAATCGAGTGAGTCATGGATTCAGTGACTCACTCATAAAAAGCTTTGTTCCTGAGTGAATCGAGTGAGTGATTGATTCAGTGACTCACTCATAAAAAGCTTTGTTCCTGAGTGAATCGAGTGAGTCATGGATTCAGTGACTCACTCATAAAAAGCTTTGTTCCTGAGTGAATCGAGTGAGTGATTGATTCAGTGACTCACTCACAAAAAGCTTTGTTCCTGAGTGAATCGAGTGAGTCATGGATTCAGTGACTCACTCATAAAAAGCTTTGTTCCTGAGTGAATCGAGTGAGTGATTGATTCAGTGACTCACTCATAAAAAGCTTTGTTCCTGAGTGAATCGAGTGAGTCATGGATTCAGTGACTCACTCATAAAAAGCTTTGTTCCTGAGTGAATCGAGTGAGTGATTGATTCAGTGACTCACTCATAAAAAGCTTTGTTCCTGAGTGAATCGAGTGAGTCATGGATTCAGTGACTCACTCATAAAAAGCTTTGTTCCTGAGTGAATCGAGTGAGTGATTGATTCAGTGACTCACTCATAAAAAGCTTTGTTCCTGAGGGAATCGAGTGAGTGACTGATTCAGTGACTCACTCATAAAAAGCTTTGTTCCTGAGTGAATCGAGTGAGTGATTGATTCAGTGACTCACTCATAAAAAGCTTTGTTCCTGAGTGAATCAGCCGCTTGAATGAATTGGTTGAGTAAATGATTCAATGACAGTGCCTTTACTCCACCTACTGGGGGTTTTACTTTCATATTTAGAGTATCATTTAATTTTTCATTCATATTCATGCACCTCTGAGCTGTATTAAACTCATATTTCATGTGTGAAATACACTGAAAAACCACTTCAGATGCAGGTCTGAAAAACATGGACACATTTTAAACTTAACATTTTATGTGTAATAAATCACTGTAAAAATGATTGCTGTGATTAGTTACCACAACTTAAATTTTAACATTAGAATAAGTAATAAAGTGCTGTTTCAAATGCAGCCTTGGTGAGCAGAAGAAACAAAAGCATTAAAAATCATAAAGATTTCACACGTTTGACCGGTGCCTTCAGTTTCATCAGAGTTTCCTGCACGTGTGGCACACTTTCAGCATCTCAAACGCTGACGTTGGTTTCTCTTTTTGGATGTTATGTGAGAAACCCAGGCACGAAGCGGGAAGCAGATCGCTCTTTCTTCACAGAGAGTTGCATCTATTTAAATATAATTGCAGGATGTTCTCATGACACGTTTCTCTCGCCGCATTCGATGAGGAGAAGGGATCTTCAGTAACTGACAGCAGTCATTACCTCCTCCGCTCTCGTTCTGCAGCCGTTTCTAAGATAGCAAGCGCTTGAAAAAGCCAAGCAAGCCTAAAAAGTGATATTTAATCATCTGCCAATGATGCTGTCGACCCGTTCAGCATCCTCTAAACGTAATTACAGGCAAATTGAGGGCTCTCTAATCTATTTTAGGTCATCAACAATTGCATTTACAGTAGACATTTAGGCTAATTAAAACTCAAGCTAATCAGATGGACGTGATCTGGGCGTATGTGCACGTCTCTAAAGACGCTCAGACTCGGAGCGGAGGGAACATTAAAATCTGCACTTCAAGGAAAGAAGAGAAGATACAAGACTTTCATGCAAAATTAAGATTAAATTAAATATTTCTGATGTGATCTGACAAGTGCCTTATTTATAAATGTGGAGTAAAATAAAAAATAAAAATATATAAAAAATTCAAAATATATATTAAAATATGCAGTCAAAATATTGTACTTTATTTCAGTTAATGTTTATTTTATTTTAAGTAATGAACATATGTGTTATAGTTTTAGCTTACAATAACAGCCCTGCTTTAAAATGTCATTGCAAATTAAGACAATAGCACAATAAAAAATTTAAAAAAAAGAATTTATAAAATAAAAAGGTTTGGGGTCAGAAGTTTAAGACATAAATACTTTTTATTTAGAAAGGACATTAAATAAATAAATAAATAAATAAAAATAAATTTTGACATTGCATTTAATATTGCACTTTATTTCAGTTAATGTTTATTTATTTCAAATAATTAAAATATTTGTTATAGTTTTATTTACAATAATAAGCCTGCTTTAAAATGTCATGGCAAATAAAAACAATTAAATTAAATTAAATATAAAAATAAATAAATAAATATAAAAATAAATAAATAAATAAATAAATAAATAAATAAATAACTAAATAAATAAATAAAATAAAATAAAATAAAATAAAATAAAATAAAATAAAATAAAATAAAATAAAATAAAATAAAATAAAATAAAATGGTTTGGGGTCAGAATTTAAGACATTAATACACTTTTATTTAGAAAAGACAAATTAATTAATTAAAAATATATATTTTGACATTGCATTTAATATTGCACTTTACTTCAGTTAATATTTATTTATTACAAATAATGAAAATATTTGTCAGTTTTATTTACAATAATAACCCTGCTTTAAAATATCGTTACAAATAAAAACAATAGCACAAAAATAAAAAAATTAATTAAAAAAATAAATAAATAAAATTCAAAAGTTTGGGGTCAGAATTTTTTTAAAGACATTAATACTTTTTTCTTTAGAAAGGACACATTAAATGGATCAAAGTGGCATTAAAGTTTTCAACACTGATAATAATCATAAATGTTTGTTTCATATGAGAATGATGTGTGAAGGGTCATGTGACACTGAAGACTGGAGTAATGATGATAAATTCAGCTTTGATCACAGGAATAAATTACACTTTACTATATATTCACATAGAGAACAGCAGATTTACACTGGAATAATATTTCACAATATTACTGTATAAATGCAGAATGCTGAGCAGAAGAGACCTAAACTATAAATTAATTTTTTTTTTTTTTTCTGATTTTTTTTCACAATAATACAGTTTTGTGTTATGGTTTTGGTCCATGCACAAAAGAGGTGAGATGTTATTCTTTCTGCCCCTGGATGACATTAAGATCAGCCTGCGTGCTCTCAAAGACAAAACAAACACTGAACCTTACAGGCAAGCTTGTGGTTCTTGGATGTTGTGATGTGATCAAAGGCAATACTTGGCCTGAAAGCTCTGAGAAGCACTGATCTAAAGTTACACTAAATAAAACAAATCCCACAGGCTCGCGTTCAGCCCAGAAACATTCAAAGAGCTGGACGGCATCTGGAGACTCCTCTCCCACAGTTCAGCAGTTCAGACCTGACAAGGAGACAAGTGGGCCAATTTAAGAGCGCGGGCTCTTTAGCCGAGTCAACCTGGCCCTAAAACTACAGATTTGATTTGGAGACCATCACAAGCCGGGTAATTGGCTAAACGCGCTTCTTAATTGCTTTTAGTTCTCGGGCTACTTGGCCATAAAATGTGGGGGCAAGAGCACGGGATACTCTGTAAATCTGAATGTAGGTGAAAATTGGATTTCTCCGCATGACCCCTGAGGCCAGATATGGGTCTAATCGCAGTCGGCTCATTAAGAGCGCAGGCCATCTGCATAGAAACTAATGGTAAGAAACCCAACGCAAACACAGATTAAAAGGGGAACGATGCCATTCGAAATGTTTGCTCCTGGAATCTGAGCGTAATAGTTTCTTAAAGGAACAGTTCACCTAAAAAGGACAAAAAGATCCTTAAGTTTTTTCCTTAGGTGTGACATGTTATTTGTTAAAGAAATTTTTTTTTTTTTAATTTACTTTTTAATTTAATTACTTTTTTATTTGATATAAAATTAAATAATGTAATTTAAATATATATATTTTAATTTATGAGTTTTTTTATTTATTTAATTGATTTTTATATATATATATATATATATATATATATATATATATATATATATATATATATATATATATATATATATATATATATATATATATATATATATATATATATATATATATATATATATATATATATATATATATATATATAGATCTGTTTAAGTAAAGTTTATGCTTATTAAAAGGAGGATAGAAACGCAAATTCAAAACGTTTGTTTGATATGTTTCTGGAACCTGAGCTTAATCATTTATAATAATTAAAGAAATATACAAAGAAAGGGGGAAAACAAAAATACATTTATTTATATTTTTATTTATGCATTTCTGTATAATTATATTTCCCACTTGTTTTATTTTTCATTTATTCATTTCCATTTTTAAACAATAGCGCACAAATAAAATAAAATAATTAAACTAATGTACTTTATTTCAGTTTATTTATTGCAAGTAATGAAAATATCTGTTATAGTTTTGGTTTACAATATATAATTATTTTCAATAATAACCCTGCTTTAAAATGTCAATAGCACTAAAGTGGCACTTTTATTTATTTTCACATTTATTTATTTACAATTATACATAAATAAGGAAATAAATATCCGTATAAATACAGATTTATTTTTGTTTTCTACATGTCTTTGTATATTCACGTATTTATTTTTTTACATTCATTTATTTATTTATTTATTATTTTGGCAGCTTTGGCCTTCCATACTTGAGAAGCAGATTTGTGCATGTTAAGACTCACTTTCAAGAGTAATTTATTGTAAATAAATAACTGTTTATTTTTAATTTTCAGCAGCATATATCCATCAACAATTAAGTAAAGTTCCTGCTTAAAACAAGATGAAAATACCAGTTAAAAGAGGAGAGAAATGCAATAAAAAAAAAATAATTATGCGTTTTTTGAAGGGAATAGTGTTTTAAAGTTCAGCTAAAAATTAAAATTGTCATCATGCAATACAAAAACTTGAATATATCTTCAAAACAAGCCACACTTACTTCACTACTTACTTTATGCATACAAAATACAAATAGATGCAAACTGATTAAAAGAGGAGAGAAACAATTCAAAACGTGTTTCTGGAAACTGAGCATAATTTAAAGAGACAGTTCAGACAAAAATGAAAATTGTGTCATCATACAACACAAAACAAAGATCCCGGCCTGAATGTGAGACGGGTTGGAAACGACATGAGGGTGAGCAAATAAAGACAATCTTAAACATTTCCAGAAGAGTCCGATATTTAAAGAAAGAGGCCGAGGGAAAGACAGAGACCGCACAGAAACGACTTCCAGCTTTTTAATTATTCAATTATCTGTGCGAGGAGGAGCCGAGCAGCGGGACGAACGGGCCCATCTGCGGATCAGCGCTATTCATCATTGATTGGGAGAGACAGACGCGGGATCATTTTACTCCATTAGCAGTCCGAGGGGAGGAGGACGGGACCAGGGGCCTTCATTGTAAATGAGTTGCACAATTGTGCGATCTGTCACCGAAAACATTTGAGCCGCCAGGAGAGAGAGGATTCAGATGTCACGGGTAGACGGAGCGGTGCCTCGCTTCCGTCTCAATGGGGGACGGCAATATCTCGCTCTCGACGGGAAAGGAAGAACATGGTTATTGTTTCAGAGGCACTGAGGAACATCCCGGCATCACACTACTGAGCATTACAATAGCGCAGGCTTTTTATATAGATGCCCAGGCTTTTTAGGTCAGGTAGAATCTCTGAAGCAGTTCAATCGCTTTGTTTCCAGGCAACTGGAAACACGGCTGCCGAAATACGATTGGTTGATTTGGAAGTGGGCGGGACCAATTCCGACACAGAACACATGCTTCAAAGTAGAATATCTGGCATTGCTTTTCGGGATTTAGGAAGCATGCTATGGTATTTTTCGCTGATGTCTTTAAAGGAACACGCCGACTTTTTGGGACTTTAGCTTATTCACCGTATCCCCCAGAGTTAGATAAGTCCATACACACCATTCTCATCTCTGTGCGTGCCATAACTCTGTCTGACGCACCCACCGCTAGCCTAGCTTAGCACAAAGACTGGAGGTAAACGGCTCCAGCTAGCCTACTGCTCAATAAGTGACAAAATAACAGCAACATTTTCCTATTTACATGTTGTGATGTGTATAGTTACATCGTGTACTAAAATGAAAAGTTGTGATTTTCTAGACCGATATGGCTAGGGACTATACTCTCATTCCTGCGTAATAATCCAGGAACTTTGCTGCCGTACCATGAGTGCAGCGGCGCAATGATATTACGCAGTGCCTGAAAATAGTCCCGAGCACGCTCTCTGTGCAAGCAGGTTGTCCCGTTGGTTATGTTGGCGGAAGTTAGCCTGTTTTCAGGCGCTGCGTAATATCATTGCGCGGATATGATGTCATTGATAGGCGACGCAGACACATGGTCCTTGTCCTGGTTAAAATCGCTTATTTCTCTGGATTTAAACATTCTTGGAAACATTTGGGATAATGTAAGTACACCAGTCAACAAAATATATAACACTGTTCTAGTGCATATTTTAATCCTAAAATCTTACATATTGTGCCTTTAATTTAAAAAACAATTATCAAAATTAATTAATTAATTAAAGCTAGATGAATCAAATTATCCCATGATGGAACCAATTAAATGTTCTATATGTGACCCTGGAGCACAAATCCAGTCATAATCTCACGGGTGTGTCTGTGGCAATAGCCAACAATACATTGTATGGGTCAAAATTATCGATTTTTCTTTTATGCCAAAAATCATTAGGCTGTTAAGATCATGTTCCATAAAGATATTTTGTACATTTCCTACCGTAATATATCATAAATGTATTATTAGTAGTAATATGCATTGCTAAGGATTTATTTGACAAATTTAAAAGGAGATTTTCTCAATATTTAGATTTTTTTGCACCCTCAGATTCCAGATTTTCAAATAGTTGTATCCTAACAAACCACACATCAATGGGAAGCTTATTTATTCAGCTTTCAGATGATCTATAAATCTCTCATTCCTGCATAATAATCCAGGAACGCAATGATATTACGCAGCGCCTGAAAATAGTCCCCAGCACGCTCTCTGTGCAAGCAGGTTGTCACGTTGGTTATGTTGACGGAAGTTAGCCTATTTTCAGGCGCTGCGTAATATCATTGCGCCGCTGCACCCATGGTACGGCAGCAAAGCTCCTGGATTATTACGCAGGAATGAGAGTATAGTTCCTATATATATACGAAATATATATGAACAGCGGTTACACTCACAGTGTGGATGAATCGCGTTTGTGTCGAAGACTCAGGATCTATTGAAGAGAACGTATGCAACACTTGTTTTTGATCCATTAATGCATCTCTCACTTACTGTATGCAGTATGCCCATCAACGCGTGCTGTCGTGAATAATTAAGCAACCGTCTTCTTATAGGATAAAGACACGAAGTCTCATGAATAATTATGAGACACCGATGAGTCATCGCCGTACTATAGTACGAGAAAACATCACAGCCTATGAAGTAGACATGAAGACGAATTTAAACCAGGAAGTTGAAAATGGAGCAAAAAGGTTTCAAATTAACTAGTTTTCTCACACATTCAAAACTAACAGATGGTAACATTGTCTTCCATGATGTTCAACACACATCACTCTGTTAAAATCTCAGAAATCGAGATCGGAGAGGATTCGTTCAAACATCTAGGACCATAAAGTGGGCGTCATCCAGTCTGAGCTAACTAACGAACTTCACATCATTAAAAAAAAAAAAAAAAATTTAAAAAGTTAAAATTGCTATCTTTTAAACAATAACTGGAATGCTTTTACAAGAAAATACTATCTCAGTTTTTCTACTTTAATTTCATGTTTAATTCAATGTGAAATTTACTAGCATTGTTGGACTGAAAATTGAACTGGCAAATTAAATTAAAACATGAAATTAAATTATTATTACAAGTAACTAACCCTAAACCAAACCCTACCGTAACCATAACTCTATAGTAAGCACATGTAGTAATTAATATTACTCAACACTTACAGTACAATGCAACTACGTAACCTTAAAATAAAACTGTAACCCAACAAACATTTGCTTTATTTACAATTTCGATAAATGACTATTTACAGTTTTTAAACAATTTAAACCAAACATCTATGAAACTACTGTAATGAAATTAATATTATGCATGTTATGCAAGTGGAATTAATATACAAAGTAAGGGGGAAAAACAAATATATATAATTGCATTTTTATTTACAATTTATTAAATTGATTGTTTTTCATTTATACATTTTATTTATCTATTTATTTATGCATTTATTTATTTATTTATTATTTTGGCAGCGTGCAGATTTGCGTATGTTAAGACTTGCTTTCGAGAGTAATTTACTGTAAATAAATAATTGTTCATTTTTAATTGTCAGCATAAATCTTTTAACAGTTTAGTAAGGTTCCTGCTCAAATCAAGATGTAACCTATAAAATTATGTAAAATGTAGTAACTCTAAAATCAATTTCCTTTTCGCCTGTCGTTGTCTTAGTTCATGTTGACAAGAAATAGACAAATAATTGATCAAACTAACATTAAGGTCAAGCTCCATTCTGAAATATAATGGCCAGTTTTAATGATTCAACCACAGATTGATGGATTAAGTTTTTTTCCCCCTTATTGAATAACTAGTTTCACTCAGAAATATATCAGATCACAATGTAAAACAGGTGCTATATCTTTAAATGAGTGGGAAAACAGAACACACTTAGAAATAAAAAGATTCAATGGGATTCTATATGGAACTCTAGGGTTTTTGAATCTATAAGAAGTTCTATATAAAGGAGATATGCATAATACTTTCATTTTTAACAGCTTTTTTTCCCAGTGATGAAGTATGTTTACAAGCTGCTTAATTCATAAAAGGCACAATATGTAATTTTTCGTACACAAAGGCGTGTCTTGACTCTTGATTGGGCGGAGCTTTTATTCTGTCAGTCGAGCGCTTCCGCTTCTTCCGCTCGTGTGTGTGTGTGTGGTAACGCAGCGCTGTTTTATCATATTACACACATTTGAGTGTGTTAAAGTGATGTTATAATGCTACTCTGTGCGTTCGCTCGGCGCTACTATGAGACACTTGTTCACACTGCAGTGAGCGAGATCATATCAGGCATGGTAAAACATGGTACTTGCGGTAAATCAAGAACACCAGATCTAAACAATAAGACTAACTGTGTTGAGCTGGAGAACAATGATTAGTTTCTGTCCATGAATGATCCAAACAGTTGCTCACCTGCCTAATAAAACACATGATATATTAAAGCGTCTTTGTGTTTCCATGGTTACTACAAAATAGAACCGGAGGGTAACGCGGGTATGATGTCATTGATAGGCGACGCACACACACAGTCCGTGTCCTGGATAAAATCGCTGATTTCTCTGGATTTAAACATTCTTGGAAACATTTGGGATAATCTACACAAGTCAACAAAATATATAACACTGTTCTAGTGGATATTTTAATCCTAAAATCTTACATATTGTGCCTTTAATTAAAACAAATTATCAAAATTAATTAATTAAAGCTAGATCAATCAAATGATCCCATGCTGGAACCAATTAAATGTTCTATATGTGACCCTGGAGCACAAATCCAGTCATAATCTCACGGGTGCATTTGTGGCAATAGCCAACAATACATTGCGTGGGTCAAAATTATCGATTTTTCTTTTAAGCCAAAAATCATTAGGATATTAAGATCATGTTCCATGAAGATATTCCTACCGTAAATGTAACAAAAATGTTTTATTAGTAGTAATATGCATTGCTAAGGACTTCATTTGGACAACTTTAAAGGAGATTTTCCTTAATATTTAGATTTTTTTGCACCCTCAGATTCCAGATGTTCAAATAGTCGTATCCTAACAAACCACACATCAATGGGAAGCTTATTTATTCAGCTTTCAGATGATCTATAAATCTCAAATAAAAAAAAATTGACCCTTATGACTGGTTTTGTAGTCCAGGGTCACATATATGATACGCCTGATATCCATATAGAACCGCAACATCAGCACAGATGTCGACTTCCCTGCCAATAAATCGCACATCTGGAAAAGCATGACGAGAAATCTGATCCACGGTGTTAGAGATACTGTTATTATTAGGCATTTAGAGTTCTTTGAGCTCAAACTAACTGTTATGATTGCAGCCTCATGCATTTAAGGTAAAAATAATCTCCAAAAGTCTTTTAGAAAGCACTTCTCAGAAAACACACGGTGATCTCTCATTAGAGGCGCAACACTGACACCCAGTGGCTGCACACACACATTCAGTCGTCTTGTTTTGTGTTGTGTTAAAAACAAAAAATAAAAATAATAATTCAACAAGAGGCACTTACTTGAGAAGCAGATTTGTGCATGTTAAGACTTGCAATGAGGTTTATGCATAAAACAAGGAAAATCTATTTGCAACTGTGTGGTTAAAAAAAAAAGTATTTCTCTCACTTAAAGCAAACTGATCTTGCTTTAAGCGTGTTTAGATGATTTCACAGCAAAAACAACACTGTATCGAGCGGTTTACTCATTAAGACTGCAGATTTGTTGAATATGATGAATATAATCAAGGCAGACCAAATGATCACAAGAGTGATGGGATAATAACAGTCCTTACTCACAGACAACGAATGCTGTCGTTCGATTCAGACAGCTCGATCAATACACAAACACTGCTGAAACGTGCAGAAGTGCCAGACGAGAACAACAGAGAGAGCGATGGTGTGTGAAAACACTCAAGGAGGTCTGCTTTTGTTTTGTCCACTGGCTTATGGGTAAAAAAAACCCCACTTGACTTGAACCTCTCTCACTATTTCAATATGTGACCAATGAAACGCTACGAAGAGATGAGATCCAATTAAACACTTATAAAATAAACGAATCAAAGCACGACGTCTACCATTCACTGCTCTGATGCGTTTCTTAGCCATTTAAAGTAGTAGGGCTGGGTATTGACACAAATTTCACGATTCGATTTAATATTGATTATTTTGGATATATATCAGGTACAATACACAGCAAATTTTCACTAACTAAACAAATTTCTTAACTAATGCTGTAAACTATGGGAGTCAGTTGTAGCCTATTATAATATTTAAGATAAAAATGAACTGATTTGTATACAAACACTTACATTTTTATAATAATAAAAGTTATATGAAAGCTGGCTGTCCTAAAAACTTGCCAGATTTATTCAAACATTCATTAAATATTGAAGAATATTAAAAATGATATGTAATATGGTGCATATACACTCACCTAAAGGATTATTAGGAACACCTGTTCAATTTCTCATTAATGCAATTATCTAATCAACCAATCACATGGCAGTTGCTTCAATGCATTTAGGGGTGTGGTCCTGGTCAAGACAATCTCCTGAACTCCAAACTGAATGTCAGAATGGGAAAGAAAGGTGATTTAAGCAATTTTGAGCGTGGCATGGTTGTTGGTGCCAGACGGGCCGGTCTGAGTATTTCACAATCTGCTCAGTTACTGGGATTTTCACACACAACCATTTCTAGAGTTTACAAAGAATGGTGTGAAAAGGGAAAAACATCCAGTATGCGTCAGTCCTGTGGGCGAAAATGCCTTGTTGATGCTAGAGGTCAGAGGAGAATGGGCCGACTGATTCAAGCTGATAGAAGAGCAACTTTGACTGAAATAACCACTCGTTACAACCGAGGTATGCAGCAAAGCATTTGTGAAGCCACAACACGCACAACCTTGAGGCGGATGGGCTACAACAGCAGAAGACCCCACCGGGTACCACTCATCTCCACTACAAATAGGAAAAAGAGGCTACAATTTGCACGAGCTCACCAAAATTGGACAGTTGAAGACTGGAAAAATGTTGCCTGGTCTGATGAGTCTCGATTTCTGTTGAGACATTCAGATGGTAGAGTCAGAATTTGGCGTGAACAGAATGAGAACATGGATCCATCATGCCTTGTTACCACTGTGCAGGCTGGTGGTGGTGGTGTAATGGTGTGGGGGATGTTTTCTTGGCACACTTTAGGCCCCTTAGTGCCAATTGGGCATCGTTTAAATGCCACGGCCTACCTGAGCATTGTTTCTGACCATGTCCATCCCTTTATGACCACCATGTACCCATCCTCTGATGGCTACTTCCAGCAGGATAATGCACCATGTCACAAAGCTCGAATCATTTCAAATTGGTTTCTTGAACATGACAATGAGTTCACTGTACTAAAATGGCCCCCACAGTCACCAGATCTCAACCCAATAGAGCATCTTTGGGATGTGGTGGAACGGGAGCTTCGTGCCCTGGATGTGCATCCCACAAATCTCCATCAACTGCAAGATGCTATCCTATCAATATGGGCCAACATTTCTAAAGAATGCTTTCAGCACCTTGTTGAATCAATGCCACGTAGAATTAAGGCAGTTCTGAAGGCGAAAGGGGGTCAAACACAGTATTAGTATGGTGTTCCTAATAATCCTTTAGGTGAGTGTATTTATCAAAATGCTCCTCTCTAGAGTTAATTTTCCTAGCTGACTAACGAGTTTATGGTTTTTGGGAGGTAAATGTGACGTTACATGATGTTTTTTACTGATGTCTTTTGAGCGATTCCATGAGACATGGTACGGATTTTGGAAAGTGTATCTTTTAACATACCTTCTGATGCTCATTAATGTTTATTTCCCGCTGTAACTGGTATTAAGGCGAAGATCAGTGCATGTGCCAGAGCGATCTCACGCCACAGCGCCAAAGCTGTATTTATTTCGTAATTGGACGTAATTTTTAATCTGAGATTGTGTTTCATATTAATAGTAACAAAGCACAATTATTGCGATTTATTGGATGGGAGGCGCGCTACAATGTTCAATTCATTCATCAACTGAACACAGGATAAACTAATCGATTCTTGGGATTTAAGAATCGATATTGATTCATAAAAATGAGAATCGATTAAAACCCAGCCCTATAAAGTAGTGTCCAAAAGTGATGTCCTGCCTAGGAAAATCGACAGGGCTCCAGACAGCGACCAAATTTTAATTCATGCATTAACTAACATTAAAGTATTGTAATGTTATCTTCATGTAATCAAAATGGACAACTCTTATTTTTTTATGGAATATTGTAGTATTTACTATAAATGATTAATCACCATTATTGTTTTAAACTCATGTTCCTGGTAATCTCGAATCAGAACAACAGCTCATCTCTGATGATAAGGGGCGGGGCAACCTGTCAATCACATCAGATCAGCCAATAGCAAACCACAACCATCCAATCAATTCCCCACGGACAAAATCAAGCCCCGCCTACATTTGTTCTTGTTTGAGAAGCGTTTCACTCGCATATACGGCACAATAGAGAAGAAGAGACCAGCGCAACTTCCCTTTCATGACGAGTTAGTTTATTGTCCACAATTGGACATTTGTCTTTGGCTTCACCACAAAAAAAAAAAAATCATCACACAAATCACATAAAAAGACAACAAGTAACACGATCACCCTCACACTCAGATCCTAGTATTTAAAATTCGGCACAAATGACACCTTTTTCCTTGCTTGAGGTTGCCTAAAACGCCTTTTTGATGGTAAAAGTTGAAATTTAATATTCAAGGGATGAGAAAAATCTTCAATAATAACCTGTGCTTTTTGTTTGATACATTTCATTCAATTGTCTTTGTGGTTGTCCTACAATTGCACTAGCAATTTTAACTACTCGGCACAGTTTTTGCTTTTCTTTAACTGGCAACGGTCCACTTCACATTAAAACATATAACACTCTCGACAAGATTCTTATAAACCATCTCTAAAATACATTGACTCACACCAAAACATTGTAACCTCCTAAGAAGATGTAATCTCTGCATTGCTTTTTTTAAAAACACTCAACATTTCCAGCAAATGTCAATAAATGTTTAAATATTTAAAACTTCCATCCGTCTCTATCAATCAAGTATCAAAGGTCTAACCCTTCAGTAAAATCTACTTTATTCCCACTAATATTTATATTTAGATATTTAAATTGAGTTCTCCAGTGAACTCAATTTACACCAGTTTTGAAGCAAATTTATGTTACTATAATACAGCGTATCTCCTTCTGTTCCAGCTTTACTCAACCGGGCAACAAGTGCCATATACAAGATAAAAAACAAGAACGACCTACACAAAGCCACTAGTCGTTGAACTAGTCACCCATCCTGACCGATCCCTAATAACAACGTGAGTCGGGCGCTCATGTGTGTCGACGGCACGTACCAGTTTGTTTTCCTGCATGTAGATTCTCTGTAGTTTGTTGCATCCCTGCGCCAGCGCGACCAGCCCGTCGTCACTGATGCTGTAGCACTGGCCGAAGTGCACGTCCTTCAGCTCTTTGCAGTGTTCGCCCAACTGCGCAAAACACACACACACACACACCGCACATTCAGTGATTGTATTGCAGCAAACATTTCTGGCAGCCGAACCCCTTTGAGCTAAAACATCCTGCTGTGATTTTAAAGGATTAGTTCACTTCAAAATGAGCATTTCCTGATATTTTCCTCGCCCCCATCTCATCCAAGATGTTCATGTCTTTCTTTCTTCAGTCGAAAAGAAATTATTTTTTGAGGAAAACCAGGATTTTTCTCCTCATAATGGACTTCAATGGGAACCAACAGTTGAAGGTCCAAATCAATGCAGTTTCAGAGGCTCTGATGATCCCAGAGGAATAGGGTCTGATCCAGACAAACCATCGGGCATTTTCAAAATTAAAAATAAAAATGTATATACTTTTTAACCTAAATTGCTCATCTTGCACTGCTAAAGGACAAACGTCCTTTAGCAAAAAAACTAAATTTCCAACTTCAAAATCATCCGATATCATTGTTTAACCTTTTTTTGCTAAAGGACGTTTGTATTAGTCCTTGCATGTTCGCCTACGTCTAGCGTGACCTTTCCGACGTGATTGCACAATCCGTGGTGTGTGGCAGAGCAGCGCAAGATGAGCAATTTGAGGTTAAAAAGTATATAAATGTTTATTTTGTTGAAAATGCCTGATGGTTTGTCTGGATCAGACCCTATTCCTCTGGGATCGTGCAGAGCCTCTGAAGCCCTTCCTCTGAAACTGCATTGATTTGGACCTTCAACCGTTGGTTCCCATTGAAGTCCATTATGTGGAGAAAAATCCTGGAATGTTTTCCTCAAAAAAACTTCATTTCTTTTCCACTGAAGAAAGAAAGACATGAACATCTTGGATGAGATGGGAAATATCAGGACATTTTCATTTTGAAGTGAACTAATCCTTTAATGACGGGAAAATGGTCCAGAAGGGTTGTGCCTCGTCTCTTAATGAGTCATGGGTGTGTTTTGGGCGTAAATAAACCAATCAGAGTCTCATCTCCCTTTCCCTTTAAAAGCCAGGAGGAATGGAGGAATACAGACACTCTCAAGCTGACGAGTCAGTTTAAACACACGTGTGTATCGCCACGATTGGTTAAGTAGCCATTTCCATTCGTCATTACTGCAGATAGGTCATTCTGAGACATGCGATGACCATCCATTATGACATGTAGCCATTGTTATCTTTATATGCACATTACACAATAATATTCTTTTACATTGTAATCCTTTTATTTTTAATATTTAAAAATGTGTGTGTGCTGCTGCGCGTCCCTGTGTGTGTAATAATCAGAGTGTACGCGCGTTGTGCTCCACCTATAGGCTCATATCACTAACACACCCTTTAAATAACACACAAACACTGCGCTATTGACTTTAGAGCAGGTGTGTGTTGGTCAATGGCGCAGTCGTCTTCAGTTCCTCACAATAGCAACGCTCCAGCAATGCTCCTGAACTCCTGGTGTTCAGACCAGACGCCCATGGGTGAACAGATGCGCTAGTGCATTTGATATTTAAACAATGCGGAGCTGGATGTGAACATGACGACTGCGTCCGGCTGAAACTAGCATCACATTGTGCTGTGTGTATGATTGGACCCTTTGACTCAGGGGTTTTAGAGCGACCAAACCAACATTTGAGATGCTGCGTTGCCATTGGTCCGCTGGTTAGTCCAGTTATCCAATCACAGCCTCTGCTGAGGCAAAGCCAGGAAAGTTTGAGGGATTTGTTCAGTTTCCTTTGTAGTTTATGCATGTATTCCTATTGAATTAAAAATGATCCTCCTCAAATTAACGCATGTTTATGCACATCTTTGAACGTTTCTTACGCAATACCCTAAATTGCGCGTCAAATATGGATGGAAACGCGGCTAATGGCTATCACATGCATCGATCAAGTGACCATAAACAACATGCATCTCACCAGTTTAAGTGCGTGGTCGGTGAGCTTGTCCTGGTTTCCGACGTGAACTTTCTGCAGAAGCGGGCAGTGGACGGCCACGGTACACAGAGACACGTCGCTGAGCTGCTTACAGCGGTACGCCGTGTACTTGATCAGGCCGGGACAGTTGGACGCCAGAGAACAAACGCCGTGATCCTGAACGTTCCGGCAGTCGGAAATGTTGATCTCAGTGACGTTCTGTCTCCTGGACGCGATCTTCACCAGGAGATCGTCTTTAACCTGCGGTCAGAGCAAAGACAGATTCGTTTTCATCAGAGGAGTACCTGAAAACCACACCTGAGTAAAAGTACAGATTCCTTAAAGAGAAAATTACTCATTACAAGTCACCAATTCCAATACGACTTGAGTAGCTGATTTTAACAGTACTTCAGTATTTTACTCGTACTGAATGTGGGCTCAAAGATGCACTAGTGCTCAACACCTGAGAGACATGCCAGTGAAAATAAGAAACTATTGATTTGTAAGATGAGAAATCATGTTTATTTTCTCAAATCAAAATAAAACTGAACACCTCAATATTGCAATAAATCAAGATCTCTCAAACGTCTACAAACTCTCAAGTCTCAGTTAAGCTCAAGTGCACAAAAAGGCCATAGGTAATCCTTCAAAAAGGTCTTGAATAAAATAATGTGAAGTAAAATTAAATATGTGCTGGTTTCAGCCTCATCAGCGGCTGCAGTTTTGTCCTCATCTCATAAATCAAACACCTGCGATTCATCAACTCATGTAAAGTAGCATTGATGACGTGTTTGGGTGAGTAAAGGCAAAACACACAAGATAAAGTGCCTTTACAAACTTCTGCAGAAAAAGTTAGGTGCCATGCAAAATGTAGTGTGTAATTGCATTACTCAATACAAATGTACTGGAGTAAAAAGTACATTTACTTGCAAATTACATTACATTTACTCCATGTGTATTATTAGGGGTTCAAGCATGAAGCAGTGAAACCCTACTGTAATTAAGATTTTTATTATGTGAAATGCTTACAGACCATTAAAAGATATTTTCACAATACATCCCAACAACATTAAAAAACGTGTGTGTGTGTGCGTGCATGCTTAATGGAGTTAATATGGTAAAATTGCCTTGATTTAGTGGAGATGACTGTCGGAAACAAACTATGGGTGTAACGATTCACTCGTTTTCTCGATGCATCGATTACAAATCCTGACGATAGGGCTGTGCTGGTAAACGTGACAACCGCACCACCGCTGAGTAGCACCGGTGGTGATCCGCCAAAACACTTTTTTTGTATGTGAATTACACGGGTCCAAAAACCCGAAGAGACCTGTAATGTGCTACACGGAACCGACCCAGACCCGGACCCGTGCAGATCCGAGAAATGCCAAAAAAGTAGTACCCGGAACCGACCTTGACCCGTCTATTATTTGAAAGCTGGAACCGAAGTCGGCGGGAAGACACAGACCCGACTGGACACGATTGTCACATACACTCACCTACAGGATTATTAGGAACACCATACTAATACTGTGTCTGACCCCCTTTCGCCTTCAGAACTGCCTTAATTCTACGTGGCATTGATTCAACAAGGTGCTGAAAGCATTCTTTAGAAATGTTGGCCCATATTGATAGGATAGCATCTTGCAGTTGATGGAGATTTGTGGGATGCACATCCAGGGCACGAAGCTCCCGTTCCACCACATCCCAAAGATGCTCTATTGGGTTGAGATCTGGTGACTGTGGGGGCCATTTTAGTACAGTGAACTCATTGTCATGTTCAAGAAACCAATTTGAAATGATTGGAGCTTTGTGACATGGTGCATTATCCTGCTGGAAGTAGCCATCAGAGGATGGGTACATGGTGGTCATAAAGGGATGGACATGGTCAGAAACAATGCTCAGGTAGGCCGTGGCATTTAAACGATGCCCAACTGGCACTAAGGGGCCTAAAGTGTGCCAAGAAAACATCCCCCACACCATTACACCACCACCACCAGCCTGCACAGTGGTAACAAGGCATGATGGATCCATGTTCTCATTCTGTTTACGCCAAATTCTGACTCTACCATCTGAATGTCTCAACAGAAATCGAGACTCATCAGACCAGGCAACATTTTTCCAGTCTTCAACTGTCCAATTTTGGTGAGCTCGTGCAAATTGTAGCCTCTTTTTCCTATTTGTAGTGGAGATGAGTGGTACCCGGTGGGGTCTTCTGCTGTTGTAGCCCATCCGCCTCAAGGTTGTGCGTGTTGTGGCTTCACAAATGCTTTGCTGCATACCTCGGTTGTAACGAGTGGTTATTTCAGTCAAAGTTGCTCTTCTATCAGCTTGAATCAGTCGGCCCATTCTCCTATGACCTCTAGCATCAACAAGGCATTTTCGCCCACAGGACTGCCGCATACTGGATGTTTTTCCCTTTTCACACCATTCTTTGTAAACTCTAGAAATGGTTGTGCGTGAAAATCCCAGTAACTGAGCAGATTGTGAAATACTCAGACCGGCCCGTCTGGCACCAACAACCATGCCACGCTCAAAATTGCTTAAATCACCTTTCTTTCCCATTCTGACATTCAGTTTGGAGTTCAGGAGATTGTCTTGACCAGGACCACACCCCTAAATGCATTGAAGCAACTGCCATGTGATTGGTTGATTAGATAATTGCATTAATGAGAAATTGAACAGGTGTTCCTAACAATCCTTTAGGTGAGTGTATTCCACAATAAACTGCTATAAGTCCATAAACAAGTTGCGAAAAAATATAACTTTTTTGCCTACCTATAGCTGTCGTCTCCCTTCCTGAGTGTGATGCATTACAATCCTTGCCAAGAAAAAAGTTCTATCCATGTTATTCCAAGCGTGCTTAATTCACTCATCATTTCAGCTGTAAAAGTCCACTTTATGTCACGGTGACAGATGACAAATGCGACTTTGCAGATTTGCATTTCGACCCGAGTTAACTCGCATAATAAGTGTTTGCCCTTTTGAACTAATAACGATTGCTCGTTCGGTGCCATGGCCGCTGACGTTACATTATTTATTTGCTATCATCTCTGTGAGCCGAGTCTGACCACCAAAACTTTAAGATTAAACAAGACGGTTCATTCATATTATTATTAAAGTCATTACAGTCACTGCGGAAGCTCCGGTTGCCATAGAAACATGACGCGCGCTTGAGACTGCACATGCGCGTTAGCAACCTGAAATATGAGCGTCATAGAAAACATTTATGTGACAGTTCACCTGAGATTTTGTTGCTGATTTGAAATATATTATTTAAATATGAGTACATTATTACCGTGCGCTTGCATTAAATCTGCCCGCCTGAGAGCGAGATCGCACGTGTTTTTTTTCTTTTCTTTTTTTAAACGTTATTTCCCGGCTCACACTTTTCTTATCCTAATTTTACAAGTTGCAAGTTACAAAAAAAAAAACACACAAGCCGTGCTGACTGACTCTGATCACGGCCAGGTGTTCTCCGAGTCCGACAGACTCGGGTATTACACACAAGGTTAAACAGACCCGGGACCCAAGTAATAGATTGGGACCCGACCCGGACCCGGCTGACCCTTACGGGTCCCGGGTGCTCCGTGTAGAGCTCTAATGTGAATGCTGTTTTACGTGAATATTATGACACGAGTGAAGCACAAAGCTTTATTTACAAAATAAATAATAGGTTCGCAATTAAATGTTACATCGCAGCCGTGGAAACATATGGATTCATGCCGAACGAAGGTTTTGTGAGGTGAGCCAAATTTAAAGGGGTACTTCACCGCTGGAAAGGTGAACGTGTATTTAAATTGGGTCATTTATGTAGTAGAATTATTTTTGAAGTTGGTGCCTTCTAGACTGAGAAAAGCCAGAAAATGTATTTTTGGCTCACGTGGATGAAAGACAACAACTCCCAGAATGCACTTGCTTCGCTGCCCTACGAGGCCACTCCCACCGGTTACATCACTTGCCCACCGCGGCACCGCCCCACCGTCGTGTTCATTTTTATAGTAAAAAAATCATTTAGTTCAGTTAGAGAACAGACACTACAATTAAAAACTGAACGTGTGCTCAATACAGCCAAACGAGAGTCGCCGCACAAGCGCAGCTCATTCATCACGAGAGCGAAGCGCTGACAGACTAGATGATCGCAGAAGATTTCAAAACAAAATGTAAAAACACCTATTTAAGTGAGTTTGTCATTGTACCGTTTTGTTGTTGTTGTTGTTTTACAGTGCAATAAATAATAATAATAATAAAATAAACAGTGAAATATTACAATATCATTTCTTATTTTGTTTTTATTTAGTAATTGTATATTAATACTATTGTGAAATAAACTGTTTTGCATAAGAAAGGCTATTTGCTAAATAGTTCTATTTGCATCAATATAGCTATAAAATAATAATAATAATAATAATAATATTTAATATAAAATAATAAAGATCAAAATATCACAATAGCAATATTTCTTATTTTGTTTTTATTTAGTAATTTTATATTAATATGATAATATAATAATATTAATAATTTGTATTATAAAAGTTATTAAATAAAAATAAAAAAAATCATATTTATTAATAATGTTAATATGTCATAATTAAAATATAAATAAGAAATTACTATTGTAAAATAAAAATAATACAATAATTCATTTTCAAACATTTTAACATAAAAATAAATAAATGCATGGGTCACTTCTCAAGTCCAGTATAATAGTTATAGCCGTTATTATACACATAAACAGAAGATAAGCACAAACCTGCTGGAGGCCGCTGAGATCGATCTGTTTCCAGAACTGGAAGTCTAAGCAGAGGTCACGCCAGTACTTACACACCAGAGACGCGCCCAGACACCGCTCCTTCACCGACAGGTGAGAGAACACCTGAGGACACATTTCACACGGGGTTAACCGGTCACAGTCGATGACACTGACACTAAAGAGTCATGCTCATTACGCAATATTCAATCTGAGGGTGTCAGACGCACAATAAATAATTGCATTACAAGTCATTATGTTTAAATATGCAAATGAGGGAGTATCTAATTAAATATGCTCACATTTGCATGCATTTCCAGAACAGAAATCTGAACATTGGATAAAGTCAGGTTCATATTTTTTATAGATTGCTCTTTTTATCACTCCATAAATCAGAAAACACTGTCAACAGGCAGAGACATAATTTTCACCATGTTTTTAGGATTAAAATGCTCTATAAATCAGGTGAATGATATATGAACAAACCTTCAGAATATAGATATGGTGTGTGTGAAGCTGCTGAAGGGATTTCTGAGAGTGAAATCTACAGACGCATTAAAAGTGCAACAAAATAAAGACTCGAGTGTATTTTAGAGCTGCACGTTTCTAGATAAATTGAGAATCACGATTTTTTTTTGGTTTCAAACAGAAATCACGATTCCCCCACGATTCTGAACAGACAACTAACAAAACATGAAATTTACAATAAATTCTGACAAAATATTCATTACTGCAGTCTATTTAAAATGTTTAATTAATCTGAATGAATCATTTAAAAAAACAGGTTGAGTAAATGATTCAATGACTCATAAATGTTTTATTATTGGATGAATCAGCGCGTTTGAACGAATCTCAAGTGAATGATTCAATGACTCACTCATAAAGACTTCACTTGTTTTATTACTGGATGAATCAGTGTTTTTGAACGAATCTCTTGAATGAATGATTCACTCATAAAGACTTCACTTGTTTCATTACTGGATGAATCAACGTGTTTGAACAAATCTCTTGAGTGAATGATTCAATGACTCACTCAAAGACTTCACTTGTTTTAATACTGGATGAATCAGCGTGTTTGAACAAATCTCTTGAGTGAATGATTCAATGACTCACTCATAAAGACTTCACTTGTTTTAATACTGGATGAATCAGTGTTTTTGAACGAATCTCTTGAATGAATGACTCACTCATAAAGACTTCACTTGTTTTAATACTGGATGAATCAGTGTTTTTGAACGAATCTCTTGAATGAATGATTCACTCAAAGACTTCACTTGTTTTAATACTGGATGAATCAGTGTTTTTGAACAAATCTCTTGAGTGAATGATTCAATGACTCACTCATAAAGACTTCACTTGTTTTAATACTGGATGAATCAGTGTTTTTGAACGAATCTCTTGAATGAATGATTCACTCATAAAGACTTCACTTGTTTCATTACTGAATGAATCAGCGTGTTTGAACGAATCTCGAGTGAATGATTCAATGACTCACTCATAAAGACTTCTTGTTTCATTACTGGATGAATCAGTGTTTTTGAATGAATCTCTTGAGTGAATGATTCAATGACTCACTCGTAAAGACTTCACTTGTTTCATTACTGGATGAATCTGTGTTTTTGAACGAATCTCTTGAATGAATGATTCAATGACTCACACATAAAGACTTCACTTGTTTTAATACTGGATGAATCAGTGTTTTTGAACGAATCTCTTGAATGAATGATTCACTCAAAGACTTCACTTGTTTTAATACTGGATGAATCAGTGTTTTTGAACAAATCTCTTGAGTGAATGATTCAATGACTCACTCATAAAGACTTCACTTGTTTTAATACTGGATGAATCAGTGTTTTTGAACGAATCTCTTGAATGAATGATTCACTCATAAAGACTTCACTTGTTTCATTACTGGATGAATCAGTGTTTTTGAACAAATCTCAAGTGAATGATTCAATGACTCACTCATAAAGACTTCACTTGTTTCATTACTGGATGAATCAGTGTTTTTGAACGAATCTCTTGAGTGAATGATTCAATGACTCACTCATAAAGACTTCACTTGTTTCATTACTGAATGAATCAGTGTTTTTGAACGAATCTCTTGAGTGAATGATTCAATGACTCACTCATAAAGACTTCACTTGTTTCATTACTGGATGAATCAGTGTTTTTGAACGAATCTCAAGTGAATGATTCAATGACTCACTCATAAAGACTTCACTTGTTTCATTACTGAATGAATCAGTGTTTTTGAACGAATCTCTTGAGTGAATGATTCAATGACTCACTCATAAAGACTTCACTTGTTTCATTACTGGATGAATCAGTGTTTTTGAACGAATCTCAAGTGAATGATTCAATGACTCACTCATAAAGACTTCACTTGTTTCATTACTGGATGAATCAGTGTTTTTGAACGAATCTCAAGTGAATGATTCAATGACTCACTCATAAAGACTTCACTTGTTTCATTACTGGATGAATCAGTGTTTTTGAACGAATCTCTTGAGTGAATGATTCAATGACTCACTCATAAAGACTTCACTTGTTTCATTACTGGATGAATCAGCGTTTTTGAACGAATCTCTTGGATGAATGATTCAATGACTCACTCATAAAGACTTCACTTGTTTCATTACTGGATGAATCAGTGTTTTTGAACAAATCTCTTGAATGAATGATTCAATGACTCACTCATAAAGACTTCACTTGTTTTATTACTGGATGAATCAGTGTTTTTGAACAAATCTCTTGAGTGAATGATTCAATGACTCACTCATAAAGACTTCACTTGTTTTAATACTGGATGAATCAGTGTTTTTGAACGAATCTCTTGAATGAATGATTCACTCATAAAGACTTCACTTGTTTCATTACTGGATGAATCAGTGTTTTTGAACGAATCTCAAGTGAATGATTCAATGACTCACTCATAAAGACTTCACTTGTTTCATTACTGAATGAATCAGTGTTTTTGAACGAATCTCTTGAGTGAATGATTCAATGACTCACTCATAAAGACTTCACTTGTTTCATTACTGGATGAATCAGTGTTTTTGAACGAATCTCAAGTGAATGATTCAATGACTCACTCATAAAGACTTCACTTGTTTCATTACTGGATGAATCAGCGTTTTTGAACGAATCTCTTGGATGAATGATTCAATGACTCACTCATAAAGACTTCACTTGTTTCATTACTGGATGAATCAGTGTTTTTGAACAAATCTCTTGAATGAATGATTCAATGACTCACTCAAAGACTTCACTTGTTTCATTACTGGATGAATCAGTGTTTTTGAACAAATCTCTTGAATGAATGATTCAATGACTCACTCAAAGACTTCACTTGTTTCATTACTGGATGAATCAGTGTTTTTGAACAAATCTCTTGAGTGAATGATTCAATGACTCACTCAAAGACTTCACTTGTTTCATTACTGGATGAATCAGTGTTTTTGAACAAATCTCTTGAATGAATGATTCAATGACTCACTCAAAGACTTCACTTGTTTCATTACTGGATGAATCAGTGTTTTTGAACAAATCTCTTGAATGAATGATTCAATGACTCACTCATAAAGACTTCACTTGTTTCATTACTGGATGAATCAGTGTTTTTGAACGAATCTCTTGAGTGAATGATTCAATGACTCACTCATAAAGACTTCACTTGTTTCATTACTGAATGAATCAGTGTTTTTGAACGAATCTCTTGAGTGAATGATTCAATGACTCACTCATAAAGACTTCACTTGTTTCATTACTGGATGAATCAGTGTTTTTGAATGAATCTCTTGAGTGAATGATTCAATGACTCACTCATAAAGACTTCACTTGTTTCATTACTGGATGAATCAGTGTTTTTGAACGAATCTCAAGTGAATGATTCAATGACTCACTCATAAAGACTTCACTTGTTTCATTACTGGATGAATCAGCGTTTTTGAACGAATCTCTTGGATGAATGATTCAATGACTCACTCATAAAGACTTCACTTGTTTCATTACTGGATGAATCAGTGTTTTTGAACAAATCTCTTGAATGAATGATTCAATGACTCACTCAAAGACTTCACTTGTTTCATTACTGGATGAATCAGTGTTTTTGAACAAATCTCTTGAATGAATGATTCAATGACTCACTCAAAGACTTCACTTGTTTCATTACTGGATGAATCAGTGTTTTTGAACAAATCTCTTGAGTGAATGATTCAATGACTCACTCAAAGACTTCACTTGTTTCATTACTGGATGAATCAGTGTTTTTGAACAAATCTCTTGAATGAATGATTCAATGACTCACTCAAAGACTTCACTTGTTTCATTACTGGATGAATCAGTGTTTTTGAACAAATCTCTTGAATGAATGATTCACTCATAAAGACTTCACTTGTTTCATTACTGGATGAATCAGCGTGTTTGAACAAATCTCTTGAATGAATGATTCAATGACTCACTCATAAAGACTACACTTGTTTCAATACTGGATGAATCAGTGTTTTTGAACAAATCTCTTGAATGAATGATTCAATGACTCACCCATAAAGGCTTCACTTGTTTCATTACTGGATAAATCAGTGTTTTAGAACGAATCTCTTGAATGAATGATTCAATGACTCACTCATAAACACTTCACTCGTTTCATTACTGGATGAATCAGCGTGTTTGAACGAATCTCGAGTAAATGATTCAATGACTCACTCATAAAGACTTCACTTGTTTCATTACTGGATGAATCAACGTTTTTGAAAGTTTTTGTGCGCAAACGCATATTTTGAATGTTCCGGTATGATTTTGTCAAAGGTTTAAAATGCATGAAAAACAATGCTTTTTCCTGTAGTGTGTTGCTTCTTAAACATAAGCTCACAGACCTTGAGCAGAATGGATGAGGGCAGCTGGTTAATGTGGGACGTGTCTGTATTTTCAGCGCTCTTTCCCTCCTCCGTTCCCTCGTTTTGGGAGAGTTGGCAGCAGCAGGAGGAGGAGGAGGAGGAGGAGGCGGCGGCACTGCCCGCATCTGTATGCCACGCCACACCGGAGCCGTCCTCCTCCGAAGGGGAGGAAGAAGAGGAAGACGGGCAGAGCGAAGGGAGGAGGCACTGGCTCTCCGGTGCAGAGGCGTCTCCTCGCTCCTCTCCGTTCTCCATGGCCTCCTGGAAGGCACAGCGGGGCTGCTTGCGGGGCGTACACCGCTGCAGCTCAGCACACTTGCGCTTGCACACCATTTCCGAATAGTCCACGGCCGGGACGACGGCGCAGAAGAGCGCCGGAGGCCCGATCAGCTTGGCCGGCACGGCGGACAGCAGACTTCGACCCTGGCCCTCCCAGATGGCCAGCTCTCCCGGAGAGAGGAGAAACTTGGCACACTCCTCGGGCGAGTTCAAGGAAACGTAGCGCTCGGCGAGTTTGGACGCCGCCGCCGCCGCCGCACAACCGCTCTCGAAGGGCCAGTCGTCCTCGATGCTCCCGCTGGTGCCGTGGACGATGAAGCACAGCATGCAGGGCCCCTGAAGGAAGCAGTTCCTCCGCCTCTTCTTCTTGCGCAGCTTCCGTGTTTTCTTCTTTTTTAGGCTGTAACCATTTTTTGAGAAAAGATGGCCCATATAGATGATTCACGTTGACTCTGGAGGAATTCAAGAGCAACAGAGAAAAATTACTTCAAAACATGCATAAAGAGAAGATGAGACTGTATACGAAGTGCAAAAACCATTCAAATCTTGGTTGATCTCAAGACATTTACACTATTGTCTTCTAGAGCTGCTCATATTTGATAAAGTTTGCATTATTGAATCTGTTTATTGCTGTGAAGCTACTTTGAAATAAAATATAAAGCACTACATAAATAAAAGTGACTCGAGTCAGTTTACTTAAGCCAGAGACTTTCTTGGTTCTTCAGTATTTTGCAAAAGCATAAAATAACACTGCTGTGAGAAGATATGAATGACAGCTGAGAGTAGAAATATCTCAATTATGACAAGATGTGAACACTGAATTATTATGAAAAAACGTTACATTGTGACTGATTCAAAACATTGATCAGCACTAGGGATCCACAATATCGGTATCAGACGATATATATTCATTTTTAATGTTATCGTGATCAGACACCATATCGGTATCGGCCAATATAGGTTTACTTTTAAAGTTTTTGTTTAGCCAATATATTAAAGCCGATAAATAATCAATTATTTCCTTCAGCTGAGACACTTCAGACGCACATGATGGTTTTGAATTGTTTGGAATCACTTCAAAAGGGAAATACAGTAAAATGCAACATGTCATATAAACATCATTATAAATGTGTGCTTGGGATGTGGATTTTAATGGTGAAACTTTGGTTTTTGTAATCAGGCTCTCAAAAATTATACAAATATTTGGATTAATCGGCCAATATATCGGTAATCGACTTTCAAATATAAAGAATTATTGGTATTAAATGTTCATATCAATGCATCCCTAATCAGCACATGTCAACTTCTGACCCAATCAACCAATGGAGTGAGTTTGGGGCGTGAGCGACCAATGACAGACAGGAGGAGTGTTTGGGAAACATGTTTGAAAACAGTCATTATTTTTCATAAAAATGACAGAAAACAAGGAAGATATCATTATTGCTTCCAATCTAGATCAGTGATGCTTCCTAAATCTGAATACTGAACTAAATAAGCACTGAAAACGAGATTTACACAAGTCATATCAAAATAATAATGCATGTTGGATTCCTAGTTACTTCAGGAGCCTCAAAACCCAGTGCTGGATTCATTCTGACAGAACATGAACATCCTTAGATTTGCTCTAGACACAAAAACAATGAAACACACACAGAAGCCAATTAGCTACCTTAAAGACACACAGATGAAGAGGAAAAGCAATACTTTAGGTGTCTGCCCATCTACTGTTGTTTATAGACACAATATCAAGGTGAATATACCGTTGGCTAATACCACCCGTACTCATACCAGAACCATGGTACCACCACAGTACTTTTGTATGGATAATGAGTATATAGAACAGCAGGGCTGCGTTATATTAATCAGATATCTGGTATAATGTGTGAGTAAAGCTGTTATATCTCAGCAGGGATCATATTAACATTCGTAAACAATGAATGTCAGTGTTTACACACGGCTGTGTGGAGCTGCTGACTGAGTGTTGTTGTGTTTCATTGAGTGATAGTGGCGGACGACGCCATTAAACTCCCTCACGAGAAAACAACCAAGACTGAACAACTGCCATAATAAAACCCGCCAATCCTCACCAGCTCGCGCGACCCTCAGCACCTCCTTCCCGCGCTCTCATAATCCGCGCGAAACAGAAACACAAGCGTAGCGAACGCACCGCAAACGCGCGCTTGCTGTGTCAACCTGCTAGAATGTTTCAAAACACTTCCGGATTTCAAATAACAGAGGAAATCCCGCCCACAGCTCGAGATGAGAGCGGCTGCTCATTGGCCAGACTGTCTGTCTGTCTGGAGCGGAGGGCCAATCATCCGTGATTTAAAGGGAACTCGTTGAATACGAATAAAACACTTATAAACATGCTTGATGCGAATACACACATGATGTAAATATTCGCACTGTAACCGCATGGATTCGAAATCGCATGTTATTTTATTAATAATAACAATCAACATCTGATTATCTAAAAGCAGTCTAAAAACTTTCGCAAACGCGTTTTTAATGATCTTTCCCTAAAAAAAGCCCATTTTCACCACATAATGAAAAAAATCATACTTGGGTAAATAATACTGATGACATAAAAATCTAAATTATGACATTAAATGATAATTATAATATGAAAAATCGAAATTATGACTAATTTTTTATTGATCTTTCCCTATAAAAGCCCATTTTCACTACATAATGCTCTGGTAAATGATTATGACATATGACATACTAAATGATAATTATGAAAAGAAAATTAGGACTTTATGAAAATTATTACTTTAAAAGTCATGAGATAAAAGTCAAAATTATTATGACATACTATGTGGAAATTATGACCTAAAAAGTCGAAATTATGACATACTGAATCTAAATTACTGTTTGTCATAATTCCGACTGTCACATTTTCCCATTTCCGAACAAAATCATGCTCTAGTAAATAATAATTATGAGAAGAAAGGTCGAAATTATTATGACATACTAAATCGAAATTATGACCTAAAAAGTCATGCTATGACTTCGATTTTTAGTCTCATTGTTATGATTTACTAAAGCATGATTTGGCATTAATAAATGGCTTTCACACTGTACAAATAAACTAATCCACACCTCGTGACGTCACACTGCACAAATAAACTAATCCACACCTCGTGACGTCACAGCGAAAAATTCGCACGTTTCCTTGTGCGTTTGCTGCGACTCGGTTAAACGACTCATTTCAATGAACCAAGATACAGTTCTTTTATTCGTCACGCACTAGTCACAAATAAAGAATACATTTTATCATTACTTTGTTACCGGTGTCCAGGAATAATAATAATGACGATTCCTAATACTGTTACCAATTTTACTTGTGAAAAGTCATCAACTAGCCTACAAATGTGAATCAGATGGACTGAATCAATGAAAAGCTAGTGAATCTCGCATTACTATTCGCCAAAATAGTTTGAATGGAAATAATGGACAGTAGGTAACGCACTACAAGTAACGCGAGTTACGTAATCAGATTACTTTTCATAATAACTAAAGTAATGCAGTTATTTTTGGGGAGGAACGCAATATCGTAATGCATAACTTTCTCCAACACTGATAATGGCACAGAAATAATGTCATGCATGTATGTGGGCGGATTGACTTGATCCAGCAGGAATGGGCGTGGCGGAGGAAACTTCCTAAAATAACTCGTCTGGGAAGCGTCTGTTGCAATGGCTCCCGTCGTCCCGATCACTCGACAGAATCAGATCGCTCGCGCTGGGCATCAGGATGACCCACACGACCTCTGTGTCTCTGATCTCGACGACTGCTTGATTTATGATCGCCACGGAGTTTGCAAAACCTTCAGCAGTTTGTTTCAACACAACAGAGCAATAATCATTTTCGTGAGGGTAAGAAAATCCTCTTCCATCTTGTTTGTTTATGTTGGACGTGTGTGCAGAAGTCATTCTGAGTATAGAGCATTGTGTAGATATGAACACTGTGCTTCTCAAATATCTTGCAGAACTTCTTGTGCTACACATGCAAAGAATATGTGGAGGATTTGGGCAAAATACCCCAGCGTATGTTGCAGGTGAGGGGATGATATTAGGGTATTATTATATAGCACTTCTTTTTTGTTTGTTGGAAAAAGGAACGATGTATCTCTCCTCTCCTTCAACAAATGTAGGAATCAAATGTGAGACTGGTAGTGATTGGACAGTCGTCGTGTTCTCATATTGAGGTAGGATGTGTTGTTCATTACTGTTAAGATAATATAATCTAATTACCAGTTTGAAAAGTATATGGGCAACGTAAATATAACATGCAACAGAGTGTCAAGTAGTTTTGATTCAGTGAATGATTTGAGCAACACATCTGGATTGGGATTACTAATAAAAACAAGGACAAAATTTTGTTTTATGTCATCAGTTTGCCTTTCATCCTTTCTTTGGGTCATTTTGACCCCAAATTCATTAAAAAAAACATAGCTGTGAGCAGCAGTTATCAGGGTTCAAGCGTCTTTAAGCACATGCGTAAAAAGATATTACGTTTTATTTAGCGAGCACCACTTAGATCATGGATGGAAAAGACCATTTACAGTGAAATACCACGTGATTGCAGAAAACGTATTAGCGCCGATTTCTTTCAAAATTCTTACAGACCTCTAGGGCCGTGAGTTGAGCATGCTCACCGAGTTTCGCTCCGATCAGCCTCCGTTAACCTTGTCTAATAGATGCTCAAATTTCATTTGCCGATAGCGGCCATGTTTTTTTAGATACACCAATGTCCTCATAGACTATCATGGCACCTTGGACAAACACACTGCATGCCAAATTTCAAGTCAATTGGACTAGCGGTTGGGTGGTTATAGCCATTTCCATGTTTTTTTTTCTGTTATAGCGCCACCAAGTGGCCAATCGTCACGATTTTTTTCACGTGACCTCAGATTGAGCTCATACACAGGTGTACCAAGTTTGGCGAAAATATCTCATTCCGTTCACGAGTTATAGCCATTTTAGTACAAGTTGCTCCTCCCACTTCGAACGTTCTGGCGGCCCTTAGGGACCGTAAACCGAAATGTCTACTTTTTTTTGATAACTATTGACAAACAAGATCTTGCTGCACTGGTTTGGTTCCGGTCGGGCCAAAACCTAGGACTAGTTTGCAAAAGTAGGTTTTTTTAAAAAGTCCAAAATACCCAAAAATTTCAACAGAACGACGAGCAGATCCGAGGCATGCATTTTTTGTCCGTCTTGAGTCAAGCTACGCGCTTGAACCCCTAATTAAAAACTGAGTGTTCATCTGAGTTTTCCTACACCTTGGGAGTTTTGTTGCTCTTGAAATTGGAATACACAAAAAATATTTGACTGGACTCAAGGAGTTTTTGCGGTTGTGATAAAAATAGTAAGCAATCCTTCCCTCGCGGGTCAATTTGACCCCCCATAGGAATGAATGGGAAATGGGGGACGTTTTTATTTTTTTATTTGTCAGAACAAACACACACACAAATGAAGGCATTAGACTATAGAACATCCACAATGCAGAACACACACACACCTAGAAATTCCCACATTTTATTTTAATTGTTCTATATTTATATGCATATAACGGGGCAATGGGTTTTCTTTTCCATTTTTTTCCAAATAAAAATCAATCAGTCACAATGCAGACTGCACACAGATATGAAGTGGTTAGATATAAACACATTTATAGTGCAGAACAACCAATGGCAATGCTCAAGACTTTCCAAAAAATGATTTTGTAATGTCTAATATATACTTGAATGCATAAAGAAGCAAATTGACTTCAAATGGGACCCAGCGGAACAGCTCATTTGCTCCATATAGAGCGGCCATCCAGTGGCAATAGTCATAATAGTCATGTTATAATATTTTATTTCCACAAGAGGTCGACAAAGACCAATGCATGACATAATGAAGTATTTTTAATATATATTTCATATTTAAGCAAAATAATGTGCTTATTTATATTAAAATTACTGCTAAAATCTAGTAATTTAGAGGTAAATAATGAAAAAATAACAAAGTGCATTAAAAATATATAAATTAAATTATATAAGCTTTCTGGACAAAAAAAAAATAGGATTGGGGATGTTTTAAGGATTAAATATTAAGGATTGATGATGTATTTACTCATTTATATTTTGAACCCCCAAAAAGTCACACAGTGCACCTTTAATAGTCATCAAAACTAATGTATCAGTTTAAATCACTGGATTCAGTTTTCACAACGCCCTCTTTCTAGCCTTGAGTACAGTTTCAGTTATTGTTTTCGTTTATGATATAAAATCATTACAGCTCAAAACTGTCCACTGTCCTGTATCTCTTTATGCTGCAGGGCTTCTGCTCTCTGACAGGCTATCCTCATGAAATATATGTCGACCCAGACAGACAGATTTACAAAAAACTTGGAATGAGAAGAGGAGAGACATACATGGAGACACGTAAGATCCAAGATTGGTGTTTCAGTAACATGTTTTTATACTTTTGTCTCTCCTGTAATGCACATTTTGTTCATTTCTCCTGCTTTCTACCAGATGAGCATGCCAAAGAATGATTGCTTTGATTAAATGTGCATTTAGCTGTTTCCATCTACCTATTTCTATGCACATAATAAACCGCTGGATGGAAACGTCAAGATGCGCATAAATTCTAAAAATGTGCATAAAAAACGTATTGAGGTGGATCATTGTTTTATCCAAAAGACATTTACTGAATAAATCCCTCGATGCGCAACAAGAACCCGCAGAGGCTGTGATTGGATAACAGGAGTAACCAGCGGACCAATGGCATCGCAGCATCTCAAATGTTGGTTTGGTGGCTCTGAAACGCCCGAGTCAAAGTCTGTCATCAGAATGATTTGGTTTAAAGGATGAGTTCACTTCAAAATAAACATTTCCTGATATTTTCCTCACCCCCATCTCATCCAAGATGTTCATGTCTTTCTTTCTTCAGTGGAAAAGAAATGAAGTTTTTTGAGGAAAACATTCCAGGATTTTTCTCCACACCATAGACTTCAATGGGAACCAACGGTTGAAGGTCCAAATCAATGCAGTTTCAGAGGAAGGGCTTCAGAGGCTCTGATGATCCCAGAGGAATAGGGTCTGATCCAGACAAACCATTGGACATTTTCAAACAAAATAAACATTTATATACCTTTAACCTCAAATGCTCGACTTCAGTGTTGTGTTTAGTACCGACCCAGTGCCGAAAAACTCATCTCATGTTCTGCTCCAACTTTAAAATCGTCCACCATCGTTGTTTTTCCTTTATTTTTGTAAAGGGCGTTTGATTTAGTCTTTGCACGTTCGTTTTAACACTGGGTCGGCACTTCCACATACGTCATGTGACCTTTCTGACGTGATGACATCATACATAGAAGTCGCGCATTTGAGGTTAAAAGTATATAAATGTTTATATTGTTGAAAATGTCCGATGGTTTGTCTGGATCAGACCCTATTCCTCTGGGATCATCAGAGCCTCTGAAGCCCTTCCTCTGAAACTGCATTGATTTGGACCTTCAACCGTTGGTTGCCATTGAAGTCTATGGTGTGGAGAAAAATCCTGGAATGTTTTCCTCAAAAAACTTCATTTCTTTTCCACTGAAGAAAGAAAGACATGAACATCTTGGATGAGATGGGGGTGAGGAAAATATCAGGAAATGTTCATTTTGAAGTGAACTAATCCTTTAATTCCCGTCTCACATGATTGCGTTCCCAAACACCAACATAGCTGTTTTCATCTGCATTTGTAGCATCCAGCAGTCCACATGTGAAATCCGGCCTCCTCATTGGCAGTCTGAAAAGTATGTGGCGTGCCATGACCAGCCCTGCTTTTGACTTTCAAGGAGATCCGTTGCAACAAGGTGGAGCTCTTATTGTCGGCCCAGGTGATGAGTTCTCTACACAAAATGCTGTTATGTCCATATCTTGACTGAATCTAATCATTTCTTATTTCACAGGTCCAGAGGTTCATTTTGCCCATTTTGACATGAATCGGTTAGACCACATGCCCATCAACTGGCTGCTTCAGTTAGCAGGTCTTCAAACGCTGGACTTCAGTGATTCCCCTAAAGTCATCGATATCTAAAGAATGCCATGATGGAGCTGCGCTCTATGCTTGTAGCTGTTATCCTGCAACGCTGCACTTTGTTTGAACTATAATAGCTCAATATCATTGTGTATATAATATTGTTTTTATATTATGTTCATGTTGGATAGGAACAAGCCATTGCACTGCTGGGGACCCTTGATTTAATCTCTGTCCTAAAATACAATTTGTTTTATATTATGTCTTTTCAATAAATAAATATGCATGCTTGTAAGCAAAGCTTTTATTTATATAGCACCTTTTAAAAACGGTGTTTACAAAGTGCTTTACAGAACATGCATAGAAAAATAATAAAATCAATAAAATATGCATGTGTGCATTCCCAGAAAAGAAAAACATGTCTTATTTAACTAATAGCTCTAATGCATAAGAGTTTGAGATCTTCGGTTTGTGATTGACACTAGTAGCAGCCCGTGGTTATAGTGAAGGGTGACACAGCCTCTAATGCCTTCCACCCCTAATGGAGTGACGTAACCAAAAACACACAAATATACCATTTTCTGTGTACACTTATTCTTACACGGGTGTGTTGTACAACAGTCCGCTGCAGCGACACTGGTGTCTATTCACTCACGTCTGAGTGTGCATCCTCATCATTCCCTTTTCTCTCAGTCTCTTCCACCTGTCAGCACTTAGCAAACACAACACTATATTTTGGGGCGCATCTATCTGCATGCATGCATTTATGTATGCTTGTATGTATAAATTAATTCATTCATGTATGTATGTATTTTTGCATGTATGTATGCATGTATGTATTTTTGCATGCATGCATTTATTTTGCATGTATGCGTGTATTTTTGCATGTATGTATGCATACATGTATTTTTGCATATATGTATTTTATATGTATGTATGCATGTATTTTTGCATGTGTATTTTGCATGTAGCCTATGCATGTATGTATTTTGCATGTATTCGTGCATGTATGTATGCATGTATTTTGCATGTATTTATGCATGTGTGTATTTTTGCATGTATGCATATATGTATGTATTTTGCATGTATATATGCATGTATTTTTGCATATATGTATTTTTGAATGTATGTATGTATTTTTGCATGTGTGTATTTTGCATGTATTCGTGCATGTATGCATGTATTTTTGTATGCATTATGTATTTTGCATGTATTTATGCATGTGTGTATTTTTGCATGTATGTATTTTTGCATGTATGTATGTATTTTTGCATGTATGTATTTTTGCATGTATTCGTGCATGTATGCATGTATTTTTGTATGCATTATGTATTTTGCATGTATTTATGCATGTGTGTATTTTTGCATGTATGCATACATGTATGTATTTTGCATGTATATATGCATGTATTTTTGCATATATGTATTTTTGAATGTATGTATGTATTTTTGCATGTGTGTATTTTGCATGTAGCCTATGCATGTATGTATTTTTGCATGTATGTATGTATTTTTGCATGTATGTATTTTTGCATGTATTCGTGCATGTATGCATGTATTTTTGCATGCATGTATGCATTATGTATTTTGCATGTGTGTATTTTTGCATGTATGCATACATGTATGTATTTTGCATGTATTTTTGCATAAATGTATTTTTGAATGTATGTATGTATTTTTGCATGTGTGTATTTTGCATGTATGTGTGGGCATGTATGTATGTATACTCATACACACACATATACATATGATAATTAGTAAATAACATAATTATATATTTTACATTAAAAAAATTAAATCGGCATAAATTATGGACTACAACATTGCCATTGTGCATACATACTTTGCAATTTAGTATGTTAACTGTCAGTGTCCCCGTTAGGGTTTTTATTGGCTTTTTTCCCTATCACATATTTTAGTAATAATTATAAATCAGGCATCATTCGAAAGCATAAACGCACAAGTTGGACATTGAGTTACCATTGAAACGGTACTTTAAAACCTATTAGCGGCTCAAATGTTGTGATATCAATTTCAGATCTGGAACACAACTTGGTTATGGTTTGATAACAATTGTAGAGTCTAATACAATACAAACAATCCTAAAAACCAGCCTCATGTTTCTAAGCGGTGTGTGTTCGTCGGGTTTCGCGATGGGTTAAAGTTCTGCCAGTGCCCGTATGTTGGGCAGACGGTGGCGCAGTGACGTCCCTCGCGAGGCTTTTAGAAACTTGCCTTCCATACGTCACTCGCAGGACAACTGGCTCATATATTCTTCGGTCTGCAGGCGCGCATGGAGCCGTTACGAGCCGGACTATGCGAAATAAAACACTTCCATCGCACACTCCCGTTTGAAACGCCATAGAGGAGCATGAAGCGCAAGAGCGAGCGACGGAGCGAGTCGAGGAAGAGACTCTGCGCTTCTCTGAGCGGCCAGACGGAGTCCAAGAGAGATGTTTACGTCCACATCACAGGTAAACAAACCGCAGGCGGAAGGATCTTATGGCGTCTAATCACTATCGGGCGCTGAGACTTAAACCGCTGTTTATATAGAGATAACGCTTGTTATACATGAGGGGAATTATATGTCACTCAAACATCAATATTAACTACTAATGTTGCCTGTACAATGGCTGAGCGATCTTCTTTGTTCTGTTCGCTGAATGTAAATTACCGAAATTAGTGGAATAAATAGTGGATCAAAGAGAAAAAACGAAATCCTATTGGCCAATCGGCGCTTCTCTCCTAGCAACGGCTTGGGCAGCGAGCCAATTACAGTCCCTGCTGTTTAGTTTAAATTCTTGGGAGGGAGGGGCCTAATGTGATTGACGTGTCAGCGATGACCAATCGGGTAACGGAAACGGGTTTTTAATCCGCATAAATTATAGACTACGCAACAAATACTTTACAATATATATTTTTTTGTTTACATTACAGTCACGGAAATGTGTTGTAAACACCATACAAAGAAACACAATACAAACAATCCTAAAAATGAGATTCTGTTGGCCAATCTGCGCTTCGAATATTCCCTGCTGTTCCGTTTAAATGCTGGAGGGAGGGGCTTAATGTGATTGACGTGTCAGCGGTGCGGTTGCGAACCAATCGGGTAACGGAAACGGGTTTTTTTAACCAAACATCAATTATAGACTACGCAACAAATAAATGTTTTGTTTACATTACAGTCATGGAAATGAGAGGAAATGTGCTTTAGAAAGACAATACAAACAATCTTTCTGTTGGCCAATCGGTTTAAATTCTGGATGTGATTGACGTGCGGTTGCGAACCAATCAGGTGACGGGAAAGGGTTTAACGCGTCGCGTTGGCTTTAAACTGCGTTGAACTTTATTCGGACTTCAGGAGCAAGAGAGAAAGATCGCTCGTGCTTTGTAACGTTTATTTCATTTTTGTACAGGGTTTTGGTTTGTAAACACTAAGTATTTTTACTTTATTCTCGCATAATTTCTCGATTTCTTCATAAAGTGTCGACGTGTTAATGTTGGATTTACACTAGTTTGAACTCTTATTAAACTAACCCGAGATTAAATGATGCACCGGAACAACGTTACAATAGAAACCTGCGATCTGTCAAACGGCACCGAGTTCATTAAAGGTGAGGGTTTCTTTGTTTTGCTTTTAAATGTCCACATGTTTTGTTGTCCTCTGTGAATTTAGTGTGTTTGTCTGAGAACTCACTTCCGGGACGCGGATTCAAATCTGCTGGACCAATAGATTCAGTCAGATGTGTTTACATTCATGCGCCGCGTGGAAATGCAACTCTTGTGCAGTTTGGTTTCCTTCCTCATGTGCACTCTGTGTCTTGTGTTTTCAGATCAGCTGTATTTTGCTCTTCTTCATCAGAAGGCGAAGAGCACTCCTGACAGACACTGTTTCTGCATAGATGAAGAGCTCTCCTATGAGAAGTACGAGTGCTTTAGTTTTAAAACAGTCAAATGGTTCATTATTGACTTTTCTAGCAAGTAGGTTCACTGTCTTTATGCTGAGTATTAAATATGATCATCAGGCTTTTGTTTATTAGTTCATCTGTCAATCATCATTGCATGGCATTATATATTTTAAAACTAGAGCTTCGATCATCAAACTAAGCGTTTAAATATCATCTGTAAATATAATGATATTTACTGTATATGCATTTTATTTAAGTATCTGCTAATACTGTTATAAAGATCTCATTGATTTACATTACAAGCATCAGAATTTCATCACTTTTTGGCCGTATAAATATCTGCATCTGCACCAAATTGCATATTTTTGCTCGGTTTGGGCCTCTGAATAAAATTTAAGCTATTTTTTCCCCCCTCCAGATTCTCAAAATAAATCATACTATATGAGCCTTTTGATTTTGTAAACTTATGCATGCATGAATGTATGCATGCATGAATGTATGAATGCATGCATGAATGTATGCATGCATGAATGTATGAATGCACGCATGCATGTATGAATGCACGCACGCATGTATGTATGAATGCACGCACGCATGTATGTATGAATGCACGCACGCATGCATGTATGAATGCACGCACGCATGCATGTATGAATGCACGCACGCATGCATGTATGAATGCACGCACGCATGTATGAATGCACGCACGCATGCATGTATGAATGCACGCACGCATGCATGTATGAATGCACGCACGCATGCATGTATGAATGCACGCACGCATGCATGTATGAATGCACGCACGCATGCATGTATGAATGCACGCACGCATGCATGTATGAATGCACGCACGCATGCATGTATGAATGCACGCACGCATGCATGTATGAATGCACGCATGTATGAATGCACGCACGCACGCATGTAGGAATGCACGCACGCACGCATGTATGTATGAATGCACGCACGCATGCATGTATGTATGAATGCACGCACGCATGCATGAATGCACGTATGTATGTATGAATGCACGCACGCATGCATGTATGAATGCACGCAAGCACGCACGCATGCATGTATGAATGACTGCACGCACGCATGCATGTATGTATGAATGCACGCACGCATGCATGTATGTATGAATGCACGCACGCATGCATGTATGTATGAATGCACGCACGCATGCATGTATGTATGAATGCACGCACGCATGCATGTATGTATGAATGCACGCACGCATGCATGTATGTATGAATGCACGCACGCATGTATGTATGAATGCACGCACGCATGTATGTATGAATGCACGCACGCATGCATGAATGCACGCATGCATGAATGCACGCATGCATGAATGCACGCATGCATGAATGCACGCACGCATGCATGAATGCACGCACGCATGCATGCGTGAATGCACGCACGCATGCATGCGTGAATGCACGCACGCACGCGTGAATGCACGCACGCACGCGTGAATGCACGCACGCACGCGTGAATGCACGCACGTATGTATGTGTGAATGCACGCACGCATGCATGTATGTATGTGTGAATGCACGCACGCATGCATGTATGTATGAATGCACGCACGTATGAATGCACGCACGCACGTATGAACGCACGCACGCACGTATGAACGCACGCACGCACGTATGAACGCACGCACGCATGCACGAACGCACGCACGCATGCATGTATGTATGAATGCACGCGCGCATGCATGTATGTATGAATGCACGCGCGCATGCATGTATGAATGCACGCACGTATGAATGCACGCACGCATGTATGCACGCACGCATGTATGCACGCACGCACGCATGTATGCACGCACGCACGCATGTATGCACGCACGCACGCTTGTATGAACGCACGCACGCATGCATGAATGAATGCATACATGTAAACTTTTTGTGTACTACAACAATGGAAACAAACATTTCACTTGCACTGTCCCATAACCCAATGACAAAAACAATATTTTTGTTGAGTTTCTCCCCCATAGAATAGCCTGTATAGTTTCTATGGTTTCCAGTGCATTGTACCAGACCTTTATCATTGACCTCTTTGATTTGTTTATATTTGAACAGCTTCTATGCAGACTTTGGCCCCCTCAACCTGGCCATGTTTTATCGCTTCTGTTGCAAACTCAACAAAAAGCTGAAGGTAATGACGCTTCATTACATAAAATGGAGCGTTGCACCAGTCTTTCTATATAAGCATGCAATGTTTTGTGTGATTCACTGGAATCAGTTCAAAGATTGTTTTTGAATGTGTGCTTTTCTAATCCAACAGTCTTGTGTTCATGCAAAGAAGAAAATTGTGTTTTATACGTGTGGTGACAAAAAGAAACAAGCCAATGCTGCGTATTTGATCGGCTCTTATGCTGTAAGTTTCCTAGTTCAACATTATATTTACTGAAGTGCAACCTGATGAAATGCTCAAATTTATTTCTAACATGTAAACTATGCTTATAGTTCTTCCAGATATTTAGATGTTGAAGGGTCACTATTCTTTGTCCTGTTTTGTAGGTAATGTATCTACAGAAAACACCAGAAGATGCGTACAGCCTTCTTGTCTCTCAAAATGCATCATATCTTCCTTTTCGGTAATAATTGAAATTTATCCTGCTTATTATTCAAGAAAATGCATATTATGAGGTATCAAGTTTTCCTGGCACAACAACTTGCATGTGGACCTCAGGAAGAATAAAAAATGTATGAGATGGCCTTTTTTAAAAAGCAGTAATAATAGGTTTCTGTTCATCTCTGACTTAATTTTTCCATTACATCCAACAGAGATGCGTCTTTTGGAACTTGCATGTACAATCTGAATATTCTTGACTGTCTACGGGCCGTTCACAAGGTAATCCAGATCCGGAAGCTTCATCAGATGCGGCCACTATTCCTACTGATCGCTTGCTCTGTGTTTCAGGCTCTGCAGTTCGGCTGGCTGGATTTCTCTCAGTTTAATGTGGAGGAATATGAGCATTATGAGGTGAGTTTCCGCTGATGTAACAGAGTAAAGAGTTTAATCTCACACTTCAGACTTAATGCGTCTATAAAGAGAAGGTCTTTTCTTCTCTATTGTGCCGTATATCCGAGTGAACGCTTCTCAAACAAGAACAAATGTCGGGCGAGGCTTGATTTTGTCCGTGGGGAATTGATTGGATGGTTTTGGTTTTCTATTGGTGGATCTCATGTGATTGACAGGTTGCCCCGCCCTCGTCACCAGAGAAGAGATGAGCTGTTATTCTGATTCAAGATTACGAGGCACAAAATAATGATGTGCACCGATAAATCATTTAGAATAAACACTGCAATGACTTCAATGTTTTTCCCAGCGGGCTGAAAATGGAGATTTTAACTGGATCATTCCAGGGAAGTTTTTGGCTTTCAGCGGTCCTCATCCAAAGAGCAAAATTGAGAATGGTGCGTATGGATTTTACACATCATAACAATGCTTTAACTCTAGTCTGTTGTAGTAAAACTGGTCTGGGATAGTCCCCTCACACTACAGATTTGTATACATTTGTTCTTTTTTCCCATCAGGATACCCTCTTCATGCCCCTGAAGCGTATTTCCCCTACTTCAGGAAGCACAACATCACCACCATCATCCGGCTCAACAAGAAAATGTACGACGCCAAGCGTTTCACAGACATGGGCTTCAGGCACCATGACCTGTTCTTTGTAGACGGCAGTACGCCCAATGACGCCATCGTCACCAAGTTCCTGAACATCTGCGAGAGCGCTGACGGAGCCATCGCCGTCCACTGCAAAGGTTGGGCATTTAAAGTCCCCATGAAATCAAAATTGAAGGGTTTTTTTTTTGTGACTTTTAGTATGAATATGTTAGTCTTACTGTAATCTAAAAGCTAGTGTGCTCCAAAACAATGACAAAATTCACATTTAGACATAAGTGTGGATCAATGATTTTGATGACATCACTCTGCACTTCACCTTCTCATCAGATTTTCTGTCCAATCAAATGTTCTCTAGAATTTGATGCCCTGCCTCAAACATTATAAACAGACGCTGAAGCTGCGGCTAAAATCGGTCACTCTTTCACACATTTACTATTTTCTACATGGTGAATGGCACATAGTGCACTATATAGGGGACGGGGAACGATCAGACGGCGCCCTATGTAGGGGACGGGGAACGATCAGACGGTGTGCTATATAGGGGACGGGGAACGATCAGACAGCGCGCTATATAGGGGACGGGGAACGATCAGACAGCGCGCTATATAGGGGACGGAGAACGATCAGACAACGCGCCATGTAGGGGACGGGGAACGATCAGACAACGCGCCATGTAGGGATCGGGAACGATCAGACGGTGTGCTATATAGGGGACGGGGAACGATCAGACGGTGTGCTATATAGGGGACGGGGAACGATCAGACAGAGTCCTATATAGGGGACGGGGAACGATCAGACAGAGTGCTATATAGGGGATGGGGAATGATCAGACAGCGCGCTATATAGGGGACGGGGAACGATCAGACAGCGCGCTATATAGGGGACGGGGAACGATCAGACAGCGCGCTATATAGGGGATGGGGAACGATCAGACAGCGCGCTATATAGGGGACGGGGAACGATCAGACAGCGCGCTATATAGGGGACGGAGAACGATCAGACAACGCGCCATGTAGGGGACGGGGAACGATCAGACAACGCGCCATGTAGGGGACGGGGAACGCTCAGACAGCGCGCCATGTAGGGGACGGGGAACGATCAGACGGCACGTTATATAGGGGATAGGGAATGATCAAACAGAGCGCTATATAGGGGACGGGGAACGATCAGACAGTGCGCTATATAGGGGATCGTGAATGATCAGACAGCGCACTATATAGGGGACGGGGAACGATCAGACAGCGCACTATATAGGGGACGGGGAATGATCAGACAGCGCACTATATAGGGGATCGTGAATGATCAGACAGTGTAAATATGCTTTCCATTGGGGCGAATGAAGTCTGGTTTCACGTTAGTGACCCATTTAAATTCTGCACAGAATGCTGTGCTTTTAAAGCAATATGGAGGAGATTAGGAGGAGAAACATTCCTACATTTCCACATTCCTACATTAATCAGGCCTGCTCAGAATCTTTCCTGTGTTGTTGTTTATTGATTTGCATGTAAACTTTGGTTGTTACAAAAACCTGGTTGTTGTCAGCATTTGTACATGTGAAAATGTATCATTCAGAAAATTATACACATGCTCACCCCATTGCTTGCTTGTTTATTAAATATTTCAGCTAGTGTAGCTCCATGTATTTAAAACTGTCTGCAGGTTTTTCCCCATATAAAAGTTGCTTTTAATATTGCTCCATCAGTGAATCTGCTGAGTTTTCCTGGGCAGCAGTAGGTTCAGTTTTCAATGTCATGAAGTAGAGATGTTAACGGGCGTATCCACTGTGTGTTTCAGCTGGTCTGGGCCGAACAGGGACACTAATCGGCTGTTACATGATGAAACACTTTAGACTGACCGCAGCTGAAGCCATCGCATGGATCAGGATCTGCAGACCCGGCTCAGTCATTGGACCTCAACAGAACTTTGTTGAAGAGTGGGTGATCGGTTTTACACTTCTGCAAACACTTCCACAACAGTGTATTTACATACTGCTCAAATGTTTGGAGTAATTAAGATTAATGCTCACCAAGGCTGCATATTAGAATGATATTAGCATAATCCTCATATAAGAGTGATTTGTGAAGGGTCATGTGACACTGAAGACTGGAGTAATGATGATAAATTCAGCTTTGATCACAGGAATAAATTACACTTTACTATATATTCACATAGAGAACAGCTGATTTACACTGGAGTCATATTTCACTGTTTTTACTAGATTTCTGCAGTAGAGACTTCTTTCAAAACATTAAAATTTGTAATTATTCCAAACTTTTGACCTGATAATGTATGTACCAATCTGCCCTAATACTAATTTATACGTGTCTCAATCTAACAGAAAGCAGTCGAGTCTCTGGACAGAGGGTGATCTGTACCGCCAAAAAATAAATGAGCAGGAAAACGGCTTGAGTAAAACGGCAGTGGCTGGAATCCTGTCCGGAGTAGAAGATATTTCCATCAATGGTACCAACAAGAACATATCACAGAGAAAAACAGCCACTGAAATGGTGAGTAACTCAACCAGCACTTTTTGACAAACAGCACAAGTTTACACAATTACACCGGAAAAGATCATCTGACTAACATGAAGAACAAACTTGTTTAGTGTGATTGTTAACCAGGTTGTGTTTTATTCCTTAGCACACTGAGGAAGAGGAAGAGGAGTGTGGCGGCCTCACGCAAGGCGACAAACTGCGAGCTCTGAAGAGTAAGAGGCAGTCCAGAGCGTCCACGGGTTCACTATCGTAAGTTCTTCTCCATTACATTCCTCTCCTGTCCATCCATATACATGTAGCCATCGAGGCGTGACGGTACGTGTCCACTGGCGCAGAGGAAATCTGCGGTCTGGCTGTCTTCAGTGCACCGCTAATAAAGTCAATGTGCTTATGATTTCAGAAAATGCAACATTTTTTCAAATTCCCATGTTTACATACAGTTTGGTTGTTGTTTTATTGCTACTAAGATGAATGCATGCAAACTGCATTTGAAATCTGAAGGTGACAATATAAACCTGTAAAGCCTGACATTAAAAAAATGGAACATTTTGTCGAATCTTTAGACAATATCTAAATGTACCTTTAGATACATCAGGCTCATATAGTCTGATATAGTGAGAATATGGAAGAAAAACAGCTCAATATTATTCAGAGACCCAAACTGAGCAAAAATATGCAATTTGCTGCAGATGCTGTTATTTATATGAAATCCGGATGCTGATATATGATCATTTTTAATGTTATCATTATCGGCCACCATATCGGTATCGGCCGATATATGATCATTTTTAATGTTATCGTTATCGGCCACCATATCGGTATCGGCCGATATATGATCATTTTTAATGTTATCGTTATCGGCCACCATATCGGTATCGGCCGATATATGATCATTTTTAATGTTATCGTTATCGGCCACCATATCGGTATCAGCCGATATATGATCATTTTTAATGTTATCGGCCACCATATCGGTATCGGCCGATATATGATCATTTTTTAATGTTATCGTTATTGGCCACCATATAGGTATCGGCCAATATATGATCATTTTTAATGTTATCGGCCACCATATCGGTATCGGCCGATATATGATCATTTTTTTAATGTTATCGTTATCGGCCACCATATCGGTATCAGCCGATATATGATCATTTTTAATGTTATCGGCCACCATATCGGTATCGGCCGATATATGATCATTTTTTTAATGTTATCGTTATCGGCCACCATATCGGTATTGGCCAATATATGATCATTTTTAATGTTATCGTTATCGGCCACCATATCGGTATCAGCCGATATATGATCATTTTTAATGTTATCGTTATCGGCCACCATATCGGTATCAGCCGATATATGATAATTTTTAATGTTATCGTTATCGGCCACCATATCGGTATCAGCCGATATATGATCATTTTTAATGTTATCGTTATCGGCCACCATATCGGTATCGGCCGATATATGATCATTTTTAATGTTATCGTTATCGGCCACCATATCCATAATCCATAATATGGATTTAAATGTATTGGCTAATATGGTTATTGGCATTAAAATATAATGAATTATTGGTATCCGCCAACATGTTCATATCGGTGCATCCCTAATGCAATAAAATGATGATTGACAGATGAACAAATAAACCTTCCTCAAAAGCCTGATGATCATATTTGATACTCGTGATTTTTCTAAAAAATGATGAATAATCAAGTAAACTGATGCTGCTTCAGTCCAGCTGAAATATTACTAACAACATCAAAATTTTGATCATGTTCATAATTTAGAGGCCTTAGAAGTTTCCATATCAAATATGATGCAGTAGCACCGAATCCACCAGCGCAAACTGAAATGGTTGTTACAATCTAACGCACACGCCAGTGGATGTGTACCGTAGTGTAGCGCTTTAGACACCCATCGAGTCGATTCCTCCTCCGGATAATCTACACAAGTAGTGTTTTTCTGGTGATGGATGTTTTAGTGTGTGTGCATGCCATACATAGACTAACTGCATGTTCTAGAGTTAAAAACATCAGTCTTTCTGTTAATGATTGTGCTGGCGAGACGAGAGAGACTCCAAAAGCCTTTTATCACACAGCAGGCGAGTGGTAGTAAAGTGTTGCAGCGTTCTGGGCTCGCTGTGGCCCGACTGTTGTGTGCCGTTGAAATGGTAGCAGGATGACGCTCAGGTAAGTCCTGGTCAGCCTGTGACATCATCGCCCAGCATAATGAACACGTGGCTGCCGCAGGTCTTCATTTCATCTCGCGCCTTTGTTTTGAACATTTAGTGCTTACACGTTCACTGAGAACGTTTTTTTTTGGAAAACCAAAGCCACAGTTTTCCAGCAGACTCTTTTGGAAAGTGTGTTAATGGGGTCACAGCACAAAGTCTCACTATAATCCAGCATACCGGGCGAGATTATTCCAGTTTCCACCTTCACAAACCGCTCTGACCTTTCTCGTAACATTTTCAGTCCTTTTTTTAGATGTTCTAACCTAAGTCTTGGCTTTGCATGATGATGTATGTGCTTGATTTGTCATGCATGAAGTGTGTGAACTGCTTTGTGTTATTGTAACACACACACGTCTTTTTCATTTGCACTGTAAACTGGATCTGATCTCAGTTGGAAACCCATTTCCATCTAAATGTTATTTGTAGACTTAAGGTTTGTATTATTAAAGTGTTTATAAAGAGTATTTACTCCGTTTTTCATTGTTAACAAAAAATGTTCCTTGTTTAAAGTGCCCCTATTATGCTTTTTGGGATATTCCCTGTCATGCAGTGTGTAATAGAGCTGTTTGTGAATGTTAAAGATCTGCAAAGTTTCAAAGTGCAGATAAATGGTGTTACCTAAAAGAAAGCAATTCTGAACTGAAACGAGTCTCACTTCGTGTCAATTTCGACTTTCGTCTTATGTCAATTTCATCTTATGTAAATTATTACTTATGTCAATTTCGTCTTATGTCAATTTCGACTTTCGTCTTATGTCAGATTCGTCTTATGTCAATTTCGTCTTATGTCAATTTCGTCATGTCAATTTCGTCTTATGTAAATTACTACTTATGTCAATTTCGTGTTATGTCAGTTTCGTCTTATGTCAGTTTCGTCTTATGTCAATTTCGTCTTATGTCAGTTTCGTCTTATGTCAATTTCGTCTTATGTCAATTACTACTTATGTCAATTTCGTCTTATGTCAATTTCGACTTTCGTCTTATGTCAGTTTCGTCTTATGTCAATTTCGTCTTATGTCAATTTCGTCTTATGTCAATTTCGTCTTATGTCAATTTCGTCTTATGTCAATTTCGTCTTATGTCAATTTCGTCTTATGTCAATTTCGTCTTATGTCAATTTCGACTTTCGTCTTATGTCAATTTCGACTTTCGTCTTATGTCAATTTCGACTTTCGTCTTATGTCAATTTCATCTTATGTAAATTACTACTTATGTCAGTTTCGTCTTATGTCAGTTTCGTCTTATGTCAGTTTCGTCTTATGTCAATTTCGACTTATGTCAATTTCGACTTGTCAGTTTCGTCTTATGTCAGTTTCGTCTTATGTCAGTTTCGTCTTATGTCAGTTTCGTCTTATGTCAGTTTCGTCTTATGTCAGTTTCGTCTTATGTCAGTTTCGTCTTATGTCAGTTTCGTCTTATGTCAATTTCGTCTTATGTCAGTTTCGTCTTATGTCAGTTTCGTCTTATGTCAGTTTCGTCTTATGTCAGTTTCGTCTTATGTCAATTTCGTCTTATGTCAATTTCGTCTTATGTCAATTTCGACTTTCGACTTATGTCAATTTCGACTTATGTCAATTTCGTCTTATGTCAGTTTCGTCTTATGTCAGTTTCGTCTTATGTCAGTTTCGTCTTATGTCAGTTTCGTCTTATGTCAGTTTCGTCTTATGTCAGTTTCGTCTTATGTCAGTTTCGTCTTATGTCAGTTTCGTCTTATGTCAGTTTCGACTTTCGTCTTATGTCAATTTCGTCTTATGTCAATTTCGACTTTCGTCTTATGTCAGTTTCGTGTTATGTCAATTTCGTCTTATGTCAATTTCGACTTTCGTCTTATGTCAATTTCATCTTATGTAAATTACTACTTATGTCAATTTCGTCTTATGTCAATTTCGTCTTATGTCAGTTTCGTCTTATGTCAGTTTCGTCTTATGTCAGTTTCGTCTTATGTCAATTTCGTCTTATGTCAATTTCGTCTTATGTCAATTTCGACTTTCGTCTTATGTCAATTTCGTTTTATGTCAATTTCGTCTTATGTCAATTTCGTCTTATGTCAATTTCGACTTATGTCAATTTCGACTTGTCAGTTTCGTCTTATGTCAGTTTCGTCTTATGTCAGTTTCGTCTTATGTCAGTTTCGTCTTATGTCAGTTTCGTCTTATGTCAGTTTCGTCTTATGTCAGTTTCGTCTTATGTCAGTTTCGTCTTATGTCAGTTTCGACTTATGTCAGTTTCGACTTTCGTCTTATGTCAATTTCGTCTTATGTCAATTTCGACTTTCGTCTTATGTCAGTTTCGTCTTATGTCAATTTCGTCTTATGTCAATTTCGTCTTATGTCAATTTCGACTTTCGTCTTAGTGTGTCAATTTCGACTTTCGTCTTGTCAATTTCGTTTTTCGAGTTGATTCTCAACTAAAACGAGTCGTCAGTAACTCCAGTCTCACTTCCTGTCAATTTAGTATGTCAATTTTGACTTCTGTTTTAGTGTCTCAATTTCGTCTTATGTCAATTTTGACTTTCGTCTTTACATGATGCCAGCCTATTGGCTGAACAGCGTCTCTTTATGATAATGAGCGTTTGCTTTCTGACCAGTCGCAACAGACGGCCATCTGACCAAGCAGAGCAGGCTTTGGGAGAGGCAGGGTTTAGAGGGACTGAATCTTCAAATGAACTGTTTCAGACACTGAGAAAAGAGCTGATGCTGCAGTGGATATTCTGAGAGAATTTGTTTTTGATCTTGGATGCATGTAAACCTGTTGTAGGAGACTTTCAAAACAACATTAAGAGCCTTTAATAGCATAACAGGGGCACTTTAAAGCACATAATGCACATGGTTCATGTTGTAATCTCAGTGTGGAAAGGCAGAAACGGAGTGAATGCAGTTTTGCACGCACTACAGATCCATCCAGTGTGCAGTGATGGGAAAAGACTTCTGTCTTCCTTCCTTGTTTTGTTGTGTTCTGAATTTCGCCCCTGTGTCTAGATGGCCGCTCTCTGTGCTGCTCTCTGCACTCTGTAGCGTTGTCTTCTGCTGGATGTTGTTTGGCTTCCCTTCCATCCATTACTGTATAGACGGGGTGGGATTGTAAATGATTTCTCCCGTCACTCTCTTAGCCCTTCTCTGGACTGGAATGCTGTAAGTGTCTCGACGGATCATCCTTTACTAATATCACAGGCTTCCTGACAACTGTGGCATCAGTCTGAGATACAGCATTGATTTATTCATTTATGAACATTTTGGTTTGATTTGACGAAAGATGAGCTCTATTCTCGGCATTTGTGGCTTAATGTTGATTATAACCAACAATAACGATTTGACTTTCAACTTATGTCAATTTCGAATTTCAACATATCAATTTCGACTTAGTATGTCAATTTCAACTTAAGCCCTGTTTCCACCGAAATTACCCAGAACAATTTGTCCCAGGAACTCTTTTTTCCGCTTTGAGGGGGAAATCTTTACCCGGAAGAAACACACCGAGTACCAGCCCAAAGTCCCTAGTTCCTGGGGAAAGTTCCTGCGGTGGAAACGCGGCTTTAGTATGTCAATTTCAACATGTCAATTTTGACTTTCGTCTTAGTATGCCAGTTTCAATTTTGACATACTATATAGACATATTAAAAAACATTTTAGTATTTATTATTAATAAATTAGGTAATGTTTTGATGGTGTGGTTTTAGTTAACTATACTAGCCCTAGAACTTACTAGGCTTACTGTAGTTACATGGTCACTGCAGGTGATACATTTACATAACCAGGGTAGTAAATGACTTCCACTTTAGTCTTTTAGGATGTATGATGTTTGACTTTTGTGGCTGTACTTTTGAAACTGTGTGTAACCCAATTTTTAATTTAAATTTTGCCCTAAAAATTTGATGGACCAGTCATTTATTTTCTGCGGTGATGGACATTATGACGCACATGCTGCTGTTAATAGAGCTCAAAACGTGTTTTAAACCTGGAACATTCCTTCAACTTCACTGGAGGATTATTATTATTATGCTCTTTTGAGATCCGCTTCATCTCGTGCTTCAGTTTTACCAGGGTAAACATGATGTGGTTTGTCTTTGGTAACTGAACCAGCTGAGTTTTGCTTCAACACTTGTGATTCTGTCATAAATGTAATGCATTGATCATTGTATTTTTCCACATGTTGAGCCACGGATGTGATCCGTTAATTATCCTTCATAACACTGCTCAGTACACTGTTTAATAATTCAGAAACATGACATTTCACACATATTATGTAACTGGATTGTTTTTGACGTATGTCTCCCTCTTTATCTAAATGTCTAATGGAGTTTAAATTTTAAAAATTAATAATTTATAGCATTGGTGTTCAATTACTGACAAAAAAAAATTATTTACATTTTAATTTTGTGCATTTGTGTTCGACAAAAATCACGTTTTAAGTATTTTATTTCGATTTGTTTTTATTTTTAAAAATTATTTACATTTTTAATTGATAATTTTTTTATAGCATTGGATTACTGTTTTTTATTTTTAAATATTTATTTGCATTTTTATTATTTAGAGCATTTGGTGTTCGATTACTGACGACAAAATCACATTTTTTTTTATTATTTTGATTTGTTTTTATTTTAAAATGATTTACATATTACATGTTTAATATTTAATTATTTATTGCATTGCTTTAATAATTAATCGTTCTGCAGCTTCTCTCTGCCAGAGCATAGAAATTCACCAAAACAATAACAACCTGTATTTATTATAAATGAATATTAAATCTATATTAAACAACACCCTTCATAAACATGAGTCACGAAAGCGCCACCAACAAAACACTAATGATAAAAGCAATACATGCCAAATAGTGTGATAATGCAATGCATACTGAAGTGACCAAAGACTTGAGCTCGCTCCCTCTATAGTCACTGAAGATGATTTATTATGGATGCGTGACTGGCCCAATCCACAGAAATGATGTTTTTTGCTCTCAGTACTTCAGTTTGCTGAATGACCATATAAATGCACGCTGTATCATCAGCTCTGCGTGTCTGCATCACAACGCCACCAATGCATCCCATCATCCTCCTGTTTTACTGCTTTTACATATTTATGTCACGCTGAAAATGTGTTCTCTTTACCTGCAGGCTGGAAGAAAATACAATTCACACCAAATCAACATCAAAGGCATTAAGGTAAATGTTCTTATACGATTGTGTCCTCTGAATTTAAATATAATTACAGAGAATAGTACTTTTGCCAAATCTCTAAATGGGATCATATTCCTTTTGAACAGTGAGAATTCTTGAAGTCCCCCTGATTATTTTAGGTTAATATTTCAATAATTCAATAATCAACATATTCATGGTTCTCTGATGTTGGTTAATGGTCACCTTATGAAGCTAAACAAATAAAATATTTCACTTAAAAAAAAAATAATAATAATAATTATATATATATTTATTTATTTATTTATTTACATTTTTAATATTTGTTTAGAGCATTGGTGTTTGATTACTGACAATTTTTGTGAGTTTTATTTTTTAATTATTTATTTAAATTATTTTGTTCATATTAATTCATTTATTTATTTATTTAGAGGTGTGTGTGTGTGTGTGTATATATATATGTCAGTAATTTATGACATATATGTTTTTTTTGTTGTTGTTTTTTTACATTAACTAATTATTTAGAGCATTGATGTTTGATTATTGACACAAAAAGTATTTTATTTTGATTTTGTTTAATTATTTCAATTATTTTGTCAATATTAATTAATTAATTATTTATAGGTATATAGTTGTTGTAAATTTACTGACAAAGAAAATGTTTTTGATTTTTAAAATTATATAAATGTTAATTATTTAGAGCATTGGTGTTTGATTACTGACAAATAAAATTATTTTTTTGTTTGTTTGTTTTACATTTTAAATGCATATTTAATTATTTAGAGCATTGATTAATGACGACAAAAAATAAGTGAGGGTTTTATTTTTATTTAATTATTTATTTACATTTTAAATATTTAATTATTCATAGCATTGGTGTTCGATTAATGACAAATATATTTGTTATTTATTTTTACTTTCATGTAACCTGTAAAATCTCTTTCCTGTAGCTCCGATAAAAGGAAAAGAACTCGGGCTTCACTCGGATCCAACAGGGCCAGTAGGTGAGTATTTTATTGAGTGTTTAAGGCATTTTTTGCATTAAAATGACTAAGGCATCTTGAGCAAGCTCTAGTGTGACGTTGACGTTTTCCTTTCACAGCCCTTTACACTCAAGACTCGCTAAATCTTTAGGCAGCTTGCACGTAATGGCCTGTGAAACGGACGGTGTGTTCTCTGACGTTAGCGCTGGCTCTATGGCCAACAATAATTTCATCAAGCAGTCAAACGTAAAGCACTTAAAGCCACACGCGGCCCAGAGGACTTTCTCTGCCCTTTCCATGCAGCGCAGGCTGAGTTCCCTCAGCTCAGTAAGTCTATCATGTGACCGGGGCTCGTAAACGCTCTTCCTTACGGCCGTCCCGTCTTCAGCTTTCCTGCATGACTTTGACGGGCTGAGCGGGCGTCTCTCGTCTCTGCTTGCACGCTGTCCTGGATGACTGATTCACTTTAAATGACTTTTCCCAGATCAGTGGCTTGGCAGTGAACATGAGCCTGCCCCGTTTACACCTGGCTGTGCCGTGCGTCTCAAATACACCGCCGGTGATCACATTTATCTGTCAATAAAGCTGCATGCTAATTTTTTAATGATAATCCTCCAGTCAAAGGTTTGGGGGTTTTTCTGCTCACCAAAGCTGCATTTATTTGATCAAAAACACAGGAAAAATTGCTGAATATTTTTGTAATGTAAAACAGCTGTTTTCTATGGGAATATATTGTAAAATATAATTTATATCCTGTGATCAAAGCTGAATTTTCAGCATCATTACTCCAGTCTTCAGTGTCACATGATCCTTCACAGGGTTTCTGCGGGTCTTAATTTGACCTTTCACAATTTAAGGCCTTAAATGTCTTAAACTGGAGCCGAACGTCTTAAATTCATTATCATGGCATTAAATTAGGGCCCTATGATTTCTGGGATGCGGAATCCATTCATAAAAATGTACGGAATTTGTCAAATTTTGTATGAATAAATGAACAGTCGGTCCGAACACTTAAAGGGCCAGTTCACCCAGAAATGAGGATCCTGTGATCATTTCCACGCCCTAATTTCCTTCATCATATAAAGCCATCGAGTCTCTCCAGAACATCTGGAATAATCCGCTCGATCCGTACGGATCAGTTTCTCTTTATGAACTTTCTGAAGCGTCTTAGACTGTCAATGGAGGACAGAAATCTTTCCCATTTCATTACAAATATCTTCATTTGTGTTCCGGAGATGAACGAGAGTCAGTCACATTTAATTTAATAGAAAAAATAAATAAATTAAATTGCAAAACTGCAAAAAATGATGTTCTTCCTCAGGATTCCTAAACATCCTTAAATCAAGAGACATTTACTTGAGATGCAAGTCTTGTTTTCTGAGAAATGACGCGAGTTTATGCTTAAAACAAGAACAAATATCTGTCATTGGGTATGAAAATAACTTGGAGTTGATTTTTATGAACCCACTGGCAGAAATGTGTTCTTGTTTTAATCATAAAATCACTTTCACAAGATTTCTCATCTTTTTTTTGTATAATTAATTAAAAAGTAATGGAGATCTGTTGGAAATGGCATTTTCAAACGTTGAAGTGTCACTAATAAAACTCATTGTGTGCTTGGACGCTTAGAGAACATACTGACGTGTTGTGTTCCCTTCATTTTATTCCTTAATTTGCCTTAAAGAGGTCTTAAATTGAGCTGCAGAAACCCTGCTTCAGAAATCATTCGAATATGATGATTTGCTGCTCATTCTCCATTCATATTTGACTGAGACGTGTTAACACCAGCTGTAAACGGGCCTCTGAAACATGAACGCTCAGAGGTTAGCTCGTTTTAACAGGTTTTTATCTTTCCACTGCCTTTGCGACCTTACCTGTAATAGACGATCTCTGTCCAGAAGAAGGAAAGTGCTTCACGCAATGCCATCGGTGCGCTTTCAGAGACCATGGTATCAGATTTCCTTCGTTTCTTCTTCTTCTTCTTCTTCTGCTTTAGAGCATGTGCATGTGTGTGATGTTTGGCACACACTGGTTTGGTGTTTAAAGAGCGTCTTGTTTTCACAGTAACTCCATCTCTAAAGCTCGAGCTCCACTCCTGCGCTGAAAACGGCTGCGGATCCTACAGATTATGACGACTTCTTCTTCTATCAACAGTATTCAACAAGGAAACGTTTTTTATTTAAAAATCAGCATTTTTATTTTATAAAGAGTTTTTTTTTTTTTAAATCAGAGAGAGCTTTAAGCATCTTTTATGCCGTTGTAAATATCATGAGTGTCAGACGCTGCCTTTGCCATTATGCATTACTAAACCTGTAATATTGTTTTTAATACTGTAGTACTTTATTAATACTTGTAGTGCGCTACACAAACGAGACGGACTGTAAATGATCGAATGTGAATCATGACTGAAAGCTGTGTATAAGCTGAAATTTGATAGATTGTTTTGTTTTTTTTACTGTAAATACTGCATACCTTTATTTTGATGACCAAATTTAAATCATAATTTCACATGTGTATATACAGTATAATAGGAAAGGATTTAAGTCATATCCCTTTCAATAAACCCTTTCTGCAGTTGCATTGTGGTTAATGAATGAACGTCATTTATATGTTTCTGAGTGCTTGCTTTATAGATTTATAATCTGGGTTTAATCAGATTTGCTTTTGGACCCAATCATTTCTACATTATTTATATATTTATATTTTATATTTTATATATATTTTATATATATTTATATTTTATATATATTTATATACACTCACCTAAAGGATTATTAGGAACACCATACTAATACTGTGTTTGACCCCCTTTCACCTTCAGAACTGCCTTAATTCTACGTGGCATTGATTCAACAAGGTGCTGAAAGCATTCTTTAGAAATGTTGGCCCATATTGATAGGATAGCATCTTGCAGTTGATGGAGATTTGTGGGATGCACATCCAGGGCACGAAGCTCCCGTTCCACCACATCCCAAAGATGCTCTATTGGGTTGAGATCTGGTGACTGTGGGGGCCATTTTAGTACAGTGAACTCATTGTCATGTTCAAGAAACCAATTTGAAATGATTGGAGCTTTGTGACATGGTGCATTATCCTGCTGGAAGTAGCCATCAGAGGATGGGTACATGGTGGTCATAAAGGGATGGACATGGTCAGAAACAATGCTCAGGTAGGCCGTGGCATTTAAACGATGCCCAATTGGCACTAAGGGGCCTAAAGTGTGTCAAGAAAACATCCCCCACACCATTACACCACCACCACCAGCCTGCACAGTGGTAACAAGGCATGATGGATCCATGTTTTCATTCTGTTTACGCCAAATTCTGACTCTACCATCTGAATGTCTCAACAGAAATCCAGACTCATCAGACAAGGCAACATTTTTCCAGTCTTCAACTGTCCAATTTTGGTGAGCTCGTGCAAATTGTAGCCTCTTTTTCCTATTTGTAGTGGAGATGAGTGGTACCCGGTGGGGTCTTCTGCTGTTGTAGCCCATCCGCCTCAAGGTTGTGCGTGTTGTGGCTTCACAAATGCTTTGCTGCATACCTCGGTTGTAACGAGTGGTTATTTCAGTCAAAGTTGCTCTTCTATCAGCTTGAATCAGTCGGCCCATTCTCCTCTGACCTCTAGCATCAACAAGGCATTTTCGCCCACAGGACTGCCGCATACTGGATGTTTTTCCCTTTTCACACCATTCTTTGTAAACTCTAGAAATGGTTGTGCGTGAAAATCCCAGTAACTGAGCAGATTGTGAAATACTCAGACCGGCCCGTCTGGCACCAACAACCATGCCACGCTTAAAATTGCTTAAATCACCTTTCTTTCCCATTCCGACATTCAGTTTGGAGTTCAGGAGATTGTCTTGACCAGGACCACACCCCTAAATGCATTGAAGCAACTGCCATGTGATTGGTTGATTAGATAATTGCATTAATGAGAAATTTAACAGGTGTTCCTAACAATCCTTTAGGTGAGTGTGTATATATATATATATATTTTTTTTTTTTTTTTTTTTTATATAAACTTTCCCTGTTCTAATTATGCTCATCTTAAAGATATACTCTTTGTTGTGACTGCAATAGCTAAAATGATGTTTAAAAATCCTTATCTAGACGAGCAGACAAGAACAAACGCATTAAAACTCAAGACTTGTTTACATTGGTTCTTTTTTAAACTGTAATATAAACTTTATACCTCAAAAACCTCAAAGCGTTTCACTGCTAAATCAGATCGTGTCGATCAAAAATAACTTTACAGAGAATTTAAGCATGATATCTCCAGAAAATATATTAAAACGCATAAACGTGTGTATTCCTTGACCGCATCATCATTTATTCCCTAAATAAAGAATCTTCCTTAAAAAGCATACAATATTATGGACATCACAGGGCAAAAAAAACACTTTAATATGGTGAAATATGGACATTATACCGCAGCTGTTTCACGCAGGAGGCTTTTATCTTAAGAAAACAGTAATTAAAGGGTTTTCGCGCACATTTGTTGTATGGAGAGACAGCTGCTAAAACACAAAAGACGGTTTGATTACGTAACGTTCGCGCCACCGTCACCGCCCGCCTTTCCCTTTAAATCGATGTAAATGTAAACATTATGCGCGGGAGACATTCGGCCGCAGGAAATAATTCACGCGGACCCGCCCGGCGTGTGATTGGACAACAGCCACGTCTGTCAGAAAGAGCGCGCTCTGCCATATTTAAAAGTGTAGCCGGGTCGATGAGTTGTTCGCGAGCTGTCATTGGCTACTGTGCGCTGCGCGAATGTCACAGCGTCCTGTCATTGGTTATCCTGTAACGTCCTCTTCACCGATTGGCTGGAGGCTGCGCTCGGGCGCGATTTCCAACGCGGGAAAATCCCGAGTGCGATCAGGTCACTGTATCAACTCCTGCCAGTGAGAGCGAGCGGAATCAAAGGCGCCGCGCGCTGGAACACTGATACATGTAACATCGGGAATGACTGACTTTAATATAAAACAACTAACGGCGGCACGTTAACGGCGGGAAATTCCTCCAACGGCACTTGGATTTTTAAAAAAGTATTTTTAACGGTTTTTAGATCCAGTTTTTTGTACGTTATTGGAGATGGCTGACAGCAAACATCAAGTGATATTTTGTAACGATTCACCGAAAAGAGTTCTGGTGTCCGTGATCAAAACGACCCCGATCAAGCCCAAAGCGGACTCTCTGATGCCCACCAGCCCCGGGTTCAGCGACTTCATGGTGTACCCGTGGCGCTGGGGGGAAAACGCGCACAATGTGACCCTGAGCCCCGGGTCCGGCAGCGGAACCGCCTCGCCCACCCGAAACAGCGGCTCTCCCGCCGAATCCGAGCTCAACTCCTGCCCGGAGCACTTAAAGGTGAGGCTGTATACTGGTGCAATGCATTCTGTATTCTATAACACTAGCACATAATGCTATTTTTATTAGCGTTTATTATTGCAAAGCGAATTTGAGTGTATATTCGGTTTAATGCACGCATTATTGATACATATGTAAAACGCGCGCGCTCTGAGTGGGATTTTAAATTCTCCTCCATTGTGCGGCAGCTGGAAGTTGGGCATGACGTCAGACGTGCGCGCCAAAATGTTACCGATTTACCGACTTAAATGTCAAAAGTTTCTCTAGAAAACTCCACTTGCTACATAATGACACTTTGATATGTTTTCATATGCATTGTTCTATAGTTTGAGTTATTAATCTTTTATATATATATATATATATTTACATAAATGTGTCACTATCCGGATAACATGATTATGTGTTATTGCATTATAACATATTAATGATAATATCCTCCTGAGAACCAGAAAAAAAAAGGTTTTTGAATTTATTATAATTTATTAATGTTACTCATTTAAAATGAATAGCCAAAAACAATGTGATTTTTTTCAAACTTTGTGTAAAGATGATTCTCAAAGATTAATTGATATACCACTTTATGCAATTTGTGCGTTGTTACTATACAGTTATTGTTACATCATTACGATGTGTTTTATATCTGCATTATTGTATCACTATTTATAGTTAATATGTGGCACTGTTGTGTATTAATAAATATGCTAACTTTTATGTTATGCATGTTTTTTTAAGAAGTAAAAGTCAGCTTTATTTCTATAGAGCTTCAGGTTACACTTCATGGTTATTACAGTGTCATTGTTACAGTGTAATTATACACCGATCAGGCATAACATTATGACCGGTGAATAACACTGATTATCTCTTCATCACTGCTCCTGTTAGTGGGTGGGATATATTAGGCAGCAAGTGAACATTTTGTCCTCAAAGTTGATGTGTTAAAAGCAGGAAAAATGGGCAAGCGTAAGGATTTGAGCGAGTTTGACAAGGGCCAAATTGTGATGGCTAGACGACTGGGTCAGAGCATCTCCAAAACTGCAGCTCTTGTGGGGTGTTCCCGGTCTGCAGTGGTCAGGATCTATCAAAAGTGCTCCAAAGAAGGAACAGTGGAGAACCGGAGACAGGGTCATGGGCGGCCAAGGCTCATTGATGCACGTGGGGAGCGAAGGCTGGCCCGTGTGGTCCGATCAAACAGACGTCTTGGGTCCTGCCATCCATGTGGATGTTACTTTGACACGTACCACCTACTTAAGCATTGTTGCAGACCATGTACAGCCTTTCATGGAAACGGTATTCCCTGGTGGCTGTGGCTCTTCCAGCAGGATAATGCTCCTGACACAAAGCACAAATGCTTCAGGAATGGTTTGAGGAGCACAACAACGAGTTTGAGGTGTTGACTTGGCCTCCAAATTCCCCAGATCTCAATCCAATCGAGCATCTGTGGGATGTGCTGAACAAACAAGTCCGATCCATGGAGGCCCCACCTCGCAACTTACAGGACTTAAAGGATCTGCTGCTAACATCTTGGTGCCAGATACCACAGCACACCTTCAGGGGTCTAGTGGAGTCCATGCCTCGACGGGTCAGCAGAAGGGGTACCAACACAATATTAGTCATAATGTTATGCCTGATTGGTGTATATTAAAGTACTGAGTAATATTAATTAACTACATGTACTTACTGTAGGATTAGGATTTGGTTGAGGGTTAGTTGCATGTAATTATGCATAATTTACTGTTATTACTATGGTAACTACATGTAACAAGGACACTGTAAACTAAAGTGTTACCGAGCTTCATAGTAACAAACAGCAAAATAACAGTGTTAATGTTGCAAACGGCTTTAATATCAGCTCTGCGGAAGACGATGGTGTGTTTATTTTGCATATGGATATCATGAGTCTAACGTGCATTTTCCTGCTGTATTGCAGGATGGGATCCGGCGCGGACGCCCGCGGGCAGACACCGTCCGAGAGCTGATCAACGAGGGCGAGAACTCCACCAGCCGCATCCGCTGCAACATCTGCAACCGAGTGTTTCCCAGGGAGAAGTCGCTACAGGCGCACAAACGGACGCACACGGGTCAGTGCCGCCACACGGCGTGTTTGTTTACGCTCAGAGAACAGAGCCAGAGCGCTAACTTTCCTCGTTGTGTCACAGGGGAAAGGCCGTATCTGTGCGATTATCCGGACTGCGGGAAAGCGTTTGTCCAGAGCGGACAGTTAAAGACCCATCAGCGTCTCCACACCGGAGAAAAGCCCTTTGTCTGCTCGGAGAAAGGTGAGCGTTACAACAAATTTGGCCATTTTGAGATCAGCCGGTGAAAAGTCCCCATGAAACAGAAGTTATACTGGTCGTTTCTTCTATTGTGCCGTATATGCGAGTGAAACGCTTCACAAACAAGAACAAATGTAGGCGGGGCTTGATTTTGTCCGTGGGGAATTGATTGGATAGTTGTGGTCTGCTATTGGTGGATCTCATGTGAGTGACAGGTTGCCCCGCCCTCGTCATCAGAGAAGAGATGAAGTTATTACGAGACAAGATTACGAGACGCATTCATTTAACAAAATATCATTAAAGGTGTAGTATTTATGAGGATCTATTGTGAAAAATGCAATATAATATACATAACTGTTTTCAGCGGTGTATAAAAACGCTAATGAACCGTTATGTTTTTATTACCTTAGAATGAGCCGTTTCTATCTACACACACCGGATCCCTTACAGTGAAGCCACCATTTTGCGCCGCCATGTTTCTACGGTAGCCCTAAACGGACAAACTTCTCTACAGAGCGCTAGCTACTCTCTGCTGTCTCAGACGACCACATCTTTGTCCTGTATGGGCCACCGTAGCTTCTCGATGTGCTCCGAAAGGGAGCTAAAATTTACACAGTGCACCTTTAATATTAAAACATGAAATATTAAATTAAAAAAATTATTTCATGGGGACTTTAAATAAGTTCTAATTTGCTCTCTAAATATCCATATTGGTTATTCATATTGAGAGTGTTAGTTGTGTGATGTCTAAATGCTGCAGTTTCTCTGATGTAAAGTCCTCTGTTTTAGGATGCAACAGCCGATTTACTCATGCCAACCGTCACTGCCCGAAACACCCGTACGCCAGGCTGAAGCGGGAGGAGCCCACGGGCGGCCCCGGACAATCACAGGGAGCCGATAACAAGGCTGTGGCCGAATGGCTGACAAAGTGAGTAAACCGTCAACAGACACTCGAAAACTAGGGTAAAAAATAATATTAGAGCAATTATCTGCGCTGTTATTGTGCTGGTGATCAGGTTATATCCTGTCAATCAAAAGAGGGCGGAGAAACGCGCCAGAACTGATGAATTCAGATAAAGTTGAATTTGATTTGACTTGTTTAACTGTAGTGAGTGTGTGATGTTGCTGTTTGAGCATGAACAACATCCTCAAAGTTACGACGCTCAGAGATCAGTGGTATTTTCTTCGCTTTTTAAGGACTACAACAAACGGCTGGTAGGGACTACAACGAGTTAGTGACATCACAAGCCCTAACATTTACATAACCCCGCCCCCGGGAACATGTGGAGAAGAGGAAGAGTTGCTGTAGTCGAGCACATTTGGGAGTCACTCAAGCTGTCATCCGTCTTTCACATTTATTAATACAGTAACACAAATGCAATAGCATATAAAGCAAGATGACATCATAAGTTATAACCATAATTAAACTAAACTATCCCTGTTGTCTCTTCATGCAGCAGATATTCTCTGGCTCAGACAGTTCCCACACCAGCGGTTTATAGATTATAATGACAGAATATGCTAATCCATCGTTAACTCATAAATTCATCAACTATCCCTTCAGAAACGTCCTGTCTCGTTCTACATGTTGTCTCTTCTTCTTGAGTCTCTCCATCATTGTCCGACTCCGGTTTGATCATTAAAGGCTAAACCGTTTCGGACATTTTCAGTGCGTGTCTGCGTGAGGTAATCAGAGCTGATGACACGAGCTCTTGAAGCTCCGCCCTCTTCCTGAAAAGGGGCGGGGAGCAGCAGCTCATTTGCATTTAAAGGGACACAGAAACGGCGCATTTTTGCTCACCCTCAAAAAGTGACAATTTTAACACAATAAAAAATGATCTGTGAGGTATTTTGAGCTGAAACTTCACACACACACTCTGGGGACATCAGAGACTTTTACATCTTGTGAAAAGGAGCATTATAGGAGCCCTTTAAAGTGCGTTGAGAATGTTTTCTGATTATAGTTGGTAAACATGTTGATTATAGTATCGCAATATTTCGCGTGTGGATATTGTATTGATACACAGATGCAAGTATTGATTTTTCAGGGAGTTAATTTCGCTACATCAATCTAATCGCACATCAAATTTGTCTAAGAAATTACCCCCAGAAAATAATTTAAAGTCATTATTGTGTTAAATGAGAAAAGCATCAAATAGACATTAGCTTTAGAAACAAAGTTTTATTTGGTTCAACATCATTTATTACACATAAACTTTTAGGCTCCATGGCCATGAGGGTGAGTAAATTATATAATTATAATTTTTGGGTGAACTATACTTTTAATGGCGTTTTTATTCATATGGAAATATTCAATGAAATTATACTCTAAATTAGAAACTAAAACTGCCAGTAGGTGGCAGTAAATGTCTAAATGAGTGAGTCATTGAGTCATTTGATTCGTTCAAATGGATGATTCATTAAAGAATGAAGTAAACGGCTTTCTTTATGAGTGAGTCATTGAATCATTCGATTCGTTCAAACGGATGATTCATTCAGGAATGGAGTAAACGGCTTTCTTTATGAGTGAGTCATTGAATCATTCGATTCGTTCAAACGGATGATTCATTCAGGAATGGAGTAAACGGCTTTCTTTATGAACGAGTCATTGAATCATTCGATTCGTTCAAACGGATGATTCATTCAGGAATGAAGTAAACGGCTTTCTTTATGAGTGAGTCATTGAATCATTCGATTCGTTCAAACGGATGATTCATTCAGGAATGGAGTAAACGGCTTTCTTTATGAACGAGTCATTGAATCATTCGATTCGTTCAAACGGATGATTCATTCAGGAATGGAGTAAATGGCTTTCTTTATGAGTGAGTCATTGAATCATTCGATTCGTTCAAACGGATGATTCATTCAGGAATGGAGTAAACGGCTTTCTTTATGAGTGAGTCATTGAATCATTCGATTCGTTCAAACGGATGATTCATTCAGGAATGGAGTAAACGGCTTTCTTTATGAACGAGTCATTGAATCATTCGATTCGTTCAAACGGATGATTCATTAAAGAATGAAGTAAACGGCTTTCTTTATGAATGAGTCATTGAATCATTCGATTCGTTCAAACGGATGATTCATTCAGGAATGAAGTAAACGGCTTTCTTTATGAGTGAGTCATTGAATCATTTGATTCGTTCAAACGGATGATTCATTCAGGAATGAAGTAAACGGCTTTCTTTATGAGTGAGTCATTGAATCATTCGATTCGTTCAAACGGATGATTCATTCAGGAATGAAGTAAACGGCTTTCTTTATGAGTGAGTCATTGAATCATTCGATTCGTTCAAACGGATGATTCATTCAGGAATGAAGTAAACGGCTTTCTTTATGAGTGAGTCATTGAATCATTTGATTCGTTCAAACGGATGATTCATTCAGGAATGAAGTAAACGGCTTTCTTTATGAGTGAGTCATTGAATCATTCGATTCGTTCAAACGGATGATTCATTCAGGAATGGAGTAAACGGCTTTCTTTATGAACGAGTCATTGAATCATTCGATTCGTTCAAACGGATGATTCATTCAGGAATGAAGTAAACGGCTTTCTTTATGAGTGAGTCATTGAATTAACCGATTGATTCGCTCGTAACACAGATTCATTCAGAAGCGAAACATCGCTGTGTGTTGCTCTGAGACACACAATACTTCTGCTCTGCCTTTATTGGTAATATTTTATATGGCAAAATTGAGCAAAAGCAATAAAATATTTTTAGCAAGAGACGCTGTTTCCAACTTCAAGGCAGCTTATGTGTGTGTGCGCGCGCTGCGAAACTGACCGACTTGCACATTATACTTTATATGACCGGCTTGGAGAGTATTCACCTTAACACAGTTTATATCTTAAATGGCCGTAAATAGTTTGGAGAAATGGGAGATCTGCATTCGGTCTTAAAGGGGTAGCGTCTAATAATGTGAATCAAACAACAAAAGGCAAAGAGAAATTTACTCGCAGCTCTTGAATGAACAACTTTAGCTTTAATAAGCATTAATCTATCAATTTATACAGTTGTGTTATTTCATTACTTTATTAGATTTCTTTGCAGGCCGTGTTACTTAATGTTAGTAGACCCTCTGAAATTAAAGCACTGTTTATTTCTTTGTGTATTTATTTGAGCATTTGTTTGCACTTTGTTCTTGTTGTACCTTATCTTATGCATATAAAACACAATGTCTGCACACTGGTGCATTTACAAATAGATGTTTTATATTTGTTTTGTTCAAACATTAGCATGATCATTATAAAGGGTGACAAAACACACTCACTTACACATATTTGACAAATCAGAATATCAGATAAAAAAGAACAAATGAATTACAGCACCGTGTGTCACGTGAGAAGCATGACGCGTCGCCATGGAAACAATAAGGCGATGCGTTCTAAAATATTAAGCCAGAGAATATGGTCATATTTCTGCAAAATAAAGCTGAAACTTGAAGTCTAGCAGACCAAGAATACAGACTGCTGTTATTACTGCGACTGTTATTAGTGTTAAATTATTGTAGTTGGGTTAGGAGGCTTAGGTTTTACTGTGAATTTAAGTAAATTGTGTATCAAAAGTATACTTTAAACTTTTAATAAATTGTTAAATTTAAAAAATAAAAAGCCATTCTTTAATGTCATCCACCGTCATTTTGTGGCTCTTTTTTATTACGTTTTTTAGTATCGGTTCAGGCTCCGTTTCGGCACCGGTACCGTTTTAAAACTAGTATCCAAAAACCCCAAATAATAAGAACACCGTTAAAGTACGGGATCAGTAAGAGTAGTAATACCGTTAAAAACCTTAGCGATACCCATCCCTAATCGCTACTATATCATGATTTTTTTGCACTGATATCTTGATATTCTAACTTTATTCTATAGGCTTCATCACACAGAGAGTCGTTGCTCTGCTTCATGTTCAGTGTATGAAATATAAGATGAACCGTGTGTGTCTGGTAATAGTAACCCTGTTTTGTGGTTGTTTTGTCAGATACTGGCAGACGAGGGAACAGCGATCGCCCGCGCCGGGGAAAGGAAAGACTCTGAGTAAGACCACTATGGAGGACCAGGAGCAACAGGATCCCCTGGACTTCCTGCCGTCCGACGAAGGTGAAGAAGAGGAGCAGGAGGACGAGAAGAGCGGCGGCGGTACAGCGCGCCGGCGTCTCCAAGAGCAAAGGGAGCGTCTGCACGGAGCGCTCGCGCTCATCGAGCTGGCCAACAACCTCTCCGCCTGAGAACATCACCTGACAAACGTGGACTTTCCTCACATCCCAGACCCGGCCCGGGTCCATATAAGCTACAAGCACCTTATTTTGCTTCCTGTTGTACCTTTAGGCTGCTATGATGGTAGATGATATCATTATATGAAGAATGTCGTTTTGTTTTCTCAGCTTGTTAAGCAGATGAGACGTCTTTGATTTCGTTGTGCACTTTGTGGAAATGAGTTTCTTTTTTGGGGGGTTTGTGGGTGGAGTTGTGTATGTGACGTTATTTTTTAAAGGATTTTAGTGTGTGTGTGTGTGTGTTTTGAAACAGGGTGCGCTGACTGACCTGCTAAAGATGAAGACTTATTTACGGAGGATCACATGGTTAACGGCTCACAGTCGGACGCTGGCTTTCACACGTAGACGCGCGGTTCGCTTCACGTCGCCGTCTTCCATCACATTGGTCACGATTAATCATGTATTTATTCTATTTAAACCAGTGTTGAGCGCCACCTGCTGTCAGCCGTAGGCGACGAGGGCTCAGGCTTTGCAATAACGTCCAACTAACCAGCTTTAAAATGCCATCGCAGAGGTACACGTTTATATGCTAGCGTATAGAGTTCATGGGTAAACCCTATAAACTGAAGCACTTACAATATTAATCTATCACTGTTTGTCTCGCGTCAATAGCTCTACTATAGACACTTCCAAAGAGAGGCGATCGAAAGAGATTCTGGATCCGAAGAGCACTTGTTATAATCCGTAACACTACATTCTGTTCACGTGCTTCATGTCATTTAGTAGTTCAGAAGTTCATTTGGGATTAAATGCATTTCAGATTTCATGCAGTTAAATTCAGTCCATTTGGTGCAAAAACTGGAAATTGAGTTTTATACGTGGCTTTTTGGGTTTTATTTGTCCATTTTTTTTTATATCTGAAATAATATATTCCCCAAAAACCCTTTGGATGCATCTTGTAAAAGCGAAACGACCCCAGGCGATTGCGTCACGACGGCAGAATGTAATCGAGTGTTTTGTTTTTGAGACGTTCTGTTCGCTGTGCTGAAAGGACTTTGTAAATGTGTAAGCGGGCTTTTTTTACTCATTAGCCGAACTTAGTGTTAGCACTTCAAGTCCTGATTAAATGATATAAATCGTTCTTGGTTGTCATGCTTGTTTTTATTTAAATAAGGGTATAAAACATGGATGCATGTTCATCAAGCAGCAAGTGTTTCCTCAAAACACACTAAACGTGGAGATGCACGGTCATGATGTGTTCTCCGGGTGATTCTCTGGGATGTGAATGGTCAGTTTGTCCTCGGCCGGTTTCACGTTGGCTTCTGAGCCGCTGCTGAACGTGATGTAGGAATAAATCAGTCCAGCCGAGACGCTGAGGACGCGGAGAGACTCGGCGTTAGCGTCAGTCGTGCAGTGGAAATGTTATAAAGACGTTTCCTACCATATATTCAGGCCTATGAAGTTCAGCCATGAGAAGATGTAGTCTCCACCAACAAACATGCCGATATACATCACGGCAGCATTCTGAGAGGGAAACAAACAACTTATGAAAGCACTATTGAACATGCATGATCGATAAACTACACTGATCAAAAACACAGTAAAAATAGCGAAATATTTTTGTAATGTAAATCAGCTGTTTTCAGTGTGAATATATAGTAAAGTGTAATTTATTCCTGTTATTTTCAGCATCATTACTCCAGTGTCACATGATCCTTCAGAAATCATCCTAATGTGAGGATTTGCATATGCATTGATTATTATCAGTTGCTTCAGATCATTTTTTTCAGGATTCTTTGATGAATAGAAATTCAAAAGAACAGCATTTATTTACAAATGCGTTACAAATGTCTTCACTGTCACTTTTGATCAGTTGAATGCATCCTTGATGAATAAGAGCATTATTAAAATAATAAAAGTATATAATTAGTGAGGATACTTTAATTGCTCCAACGACTGTCGTTGTTAGTGCCGTGTTGTAATAACTGCAGAGGATGATCGAATACATCAAAATAAACCTGAAATGGGAAAAGATTGTAGTTAATATATACGATATAGTTAATTAGTATAACGACTAGCTGGCAGCATAGGCCTATTTTTAAACAGGTTTGAGAAAACGTGTGGCTGAGAACACTTCATATATATATATATATATACTGTATATTAAAAGTGATGTCTGGAGAGGATATTTGTTTTTAATGACCCTACAAGTTCAATTAAACCATGATATTTTGTTTAAATATGAGGGAAGAAAACACTAAACTTGGTTATGGTATTTATCTGACAATTATTTGGCAAAAAAAGCAAACTACAGCTACAGGTTTTATTTTACTGTGCAAAAAAATGCATATTAAAACAAAAAGCAAACACTGACTAAAAGTTATTAATATTTAATTGGTTCTCTCTTGTTTTTGCATGTGTTCATAATTTCTCAAATACAACAATTGACTCCAAGCACAACTACACAATCTTTAACACAAGGGTGAGGATGACAATTTTCCTAGGCCGGACATCACTTTTAGCCACTACTATATATATATATATATATATATATACACCGATCAGGCATAACATTATGACCTGATATTGTGTTGGTCCCCTGACCTGTGGAGGCATGGACTCCCCTGAAGGTGTGCTGTGGTATCTGACACCAAGATGTTAGCAGCAGATCCTTTAAGTCCTGTAAGTTGCGAGGTGGGGCCTCCATGGATCGGACTTGTTTGTTCAGCACATCCCACAGATGCTCGATTGGATTGAGATCTGGGGGATTTGGAGGCCAAGTCAACACCTCAAACTCGTTGTGCTCCTCAAACCATTCCTGAAGCATTTGTGCTTTGTGTCAGGAGCATTATCCTGCTGAAAGAGCCACAGCCACCAGGGAATACCGTTTCCATGAAAGGCTGTACATGGTCTCAACAATGCTTAGGTAGGTGGTACGTGTCAAAGTAACATCCACATGGATGGCAGGACCCAAGACGTCTGTTTGATCGGACCACACGGGCCAGCCTTCGCTCCCCACGTGCATCAATGAGCCTTGGCCGCCCATGACCCTGTCTCCGGTTCTCCACTGTTCCTTCCTTGGAGCACTTTTGATAGATCCTGACCACTGCAGACCGGGAACACCCCACAAGAGCTGCAGTTTTGGAGATGCTCTGACCCAGTCGTCTAGCCATCACAATTTGGCCCTTGTCAAACTCGCTCAAATCCTTACGCTTGCCCATTTTTCCTGCTTCTAACACATCAACTTTGAGGACAAAATGTTCACTTGCTGCCTAATATATCCCACCCACTAACAGGAGCCATGATGAAAAGATCAGTGTTATTCACTTCACCGGTCATAATGTTATGCCTTACCGGTATATAGGGCTCATCCAATTATAAAAAACTCAGACTCACCCCATGACACAAGACAGTAAAAAATAAAATATGAATGTAAAAGACAGCCATCCTTCAAAGGTAAGAGCCTTAAAACAAGGAGAAAAATCTGTTATTTTGAAATAATCTCATCTGTGTTCCTTTATCCTTCATGTTCTCACTCACCTTCTGTAAATCTCCAGTGTAAGCGCTCGCCAGGACAGTCGGTATAATAATGATGAATGCATTATAAAACAAAACTCCATATTTACCAAGACCCTGGAACGACAGACGGCAACAGAAGTGTTTGCGTACAGGGTTTGGCTGTAGATTTGTGCTTCAATCAGAAGGTGTGACACGTTAAAAGTTGTAAAGTTTGACTTTCAAGTGTATTTTTAACCAAAACGTACAAATTAATCACCGTTATTTGATAAGAACGAGTCACGTTGATCTGACAGCACATGCATGTATGAGATACGCAAAGATCAAAGCAACAGTTCTTGAGTTATCGTCACATTTATGGAGTTTTCACAGATATATCCATAACTAATGCTGTCATAAAGTACCTCCATTCCCAGTTTTTTCTTGGTGTAAACGCCGCTGGCGGCCGTGAAGACGTCGTTCAGCAGAACAAAGGTGTAACCCTCTGCATTGAAGGACAGGTCCGAGCTGAAAACATGCCGTGTGTTCATTCACATGCATATCTGTCACGTATGATTTGTGTGCATTCGTCTACTGTACCTCGCTGCAACCAGAGCGCCCAGAACTATAGCCAGAACACTGAACACCAGCGACGGACGGAAGCTCTTTCTGCACATACAAACAGCTTTTATTATGTGGTCTGTTTTAGCATCATTGAAGTAAAAAATCATTTTCATAACAAAATCATTATAATCAATATAACTATGATCATTTGAACCATTAATATAAATATAGCTGCAAGCAGCCATTAAGAGGCCAAGCACAAAGAAGACACAAAAAGTCTGGCCACCATGGCTGGGAGCATCAGACCAATTGCAACAATGGCATATTGAGAGGATTTTAGGCAAAATGCATGAAAAATCTAATACAGTAGTAAAGATTTAATGGTTTATCACTTTTTACCAATAGGTGGCGCTGTGACCAAATTGAAATGGTGTGGTTAGATCGAGGTGACAATGACACTTGCGAAGTTTGGTGTTAATATGCCAAAGCATTGCAGAGATACAGCCTCGTGTCATTTTGGCGTCATGCGTCAAATTTGTTGCTGTGCTATACGAAAACGGTTTTGTCTATCGACACGAAATCCATAACTTCTTGTCAGCACAGTCTGAAGATGTTCTGACTTGAATTTGGTGAAAATTGGATAAACGGATAAAAGGAGTTAAAAAAAAGTAGGTTTTTAAACTAAATCAAGATGGCAGACAGGAAGCTTGGCCAACTTTGGCAACATTGGTATCTATGTTCTCGGCGTGACCCAGGGAATCTATTAAGGCCAGTTTCATGACAATAGGCTAAATTAGTCAAAAGCTATTAGCATTTTTATTATGACTTTATGATTTTTGGGCAAACTGTTCAGAAGTTCTAAGCAAAAAAAGGCATTTTTTTTTGTATCTCCGGGCCAGTAGGTGGCACTGCGCCGAAACGCAGCATGTCGCCTCAGGTCATGCTTGTGATGATATCTACAAAGTTTGGTCAGAATACGATAAAGCTTTGCAGAGATAAAGCCTTATGTCTATTTTCGCAAACGCTACATAAAATATGTTTGCATGTTATTCAAAAACAGTTCGATGAATCGACTTGAATTCCATAACGTTTTGTCAGCATGGTCTGAAGATGATCTGGTTCAATTATCGTGAAAATCGGAGCAACGGCCTACGAGGAGTTCGAATTTCGTTTTTAGCCCTTTAAGGTTCAAAAGTTATTAGTATAAGCATGAGTGCAACTTTGGACAGTTGGTGGCGCTACAGGGATTGAGTTAGAGACTTCAAAATTGGTGTAGATAATGTTGGGCCGGTCCTCTATCAGTGTGCCAAATTTCATAACTTTCCCGTAAGCGGTTCTATGGGCGGCAATAGACTCGAGCGGAAGAAGAAACGGAAGAATAATAAGAACGCCAACGATTACAATAGGTGCCTACGTACCTTCGGTGCTTGACCCCTGATAATATTATAAATGAGAGTATATACCTCAGTATCCTTGATTCCATAATCATTGTCAGTAAAATGGTGAATTTTCTGAGCACAGTGAACATGGGTAAACTGAAAAACACAAGAGCATCAGCTTCATATGAGTGTCTGGCACAGTACAACACTATGTAACTTTTTTTGTTCAAAATGTAATGACAAAAACATCATCAATCCTTCCAAAAAGAATTACACCTATGTGTAAAAGCACAATGGGCGCAATTACCACACCTAATTATTATATATTATAGCAGTCAGAATGCCTGAGCATGAGAAGGAAACTATTATAAGCCACATTTCCACCGCGGGAACTTTCCCCAGGGACTATGGTAGTACTTTTTCAAAGTTCAGGAACTTTCGGGGGTGGGACTTGAGCGCTGAACATGCTGATTGGTTGAGTCCACGCAGCATTTTTTTTCAACCCCCATCTTAAAAGTCTGTCGCGGTGCGTGCAGTAAGAGTTGTTTGCTATTCGAATCAACAATGGAGTTTAAAAAATACGACAGATGGACCGGCGACGAGGTTCAGGCTTTATTGAGCTTATATGCCGAGGACAAAATCCAGCGGGAACTGGAAAGTCGTGCGCAGTCCTAAGTCATATTTTCATATATTTTCATATTTGAATGATAATTAGTCATTTAATAGGCTGTTTTTGTTCACATTTTCATTTTTATTCACAAACTTACATGACAAGCATATAGGCTAGATTATTTATTTATGAATAAAAAAGTTGAACCGAGACTGAGGGTCACTTTTCAGGTTTCATCATGAATGATTGTCCAATAAATCGCAATTAGCTTTGTGCTTTGTTACTTTTGATATGAAACAAAGTCTCAGCTTTCAAATTCTGTCCATTGCATCACAAAATTCAAACAATAAATACCGCTTTGCCGCTCTGTAATGTGGCGCGAGAGATCACCGTAGCGCCTCAGTTCAAGCAAAGTGGAGCGCGATCTTTTTTGAGCCACAGGAACACTTTTTTATAAGTAGCCATATTGTTTAGAACCCTTTGTCATAGATGTATTCTGATCATTTAAAATGATAGCAAACATCCTGAAATTGCTTTAGATACTTTAATTGTACATCTGCTTATTTTATCTTATCTTGAGGACCATTTAAGTAAAAAAAATGGCTCATCTTACCCCACTCTCCCCTTACTCAGAAAATCCATTCATTGACCATTAACTTGATCATCAGCAGCAAGAGCACTCTTGCCACCAAGTGATATATTCCTCCGCATGTATTCCGTCAATGACGGAAAATTATCGCTTAGCGCGACCTCTGTGTAGGACATTGTCCATCCGTAACAGACTTTTAAAAATGGTGGTTGAAATAAAATGCAGCGTGAACTCAACCAATCAGCATGTTCAGCGCTCAAGTCCCACCCCCGAAAGATCCTGAACTTGTACTCCCTCGCGAGCAGGGACTTTCTGAGGGGGGGGGTTTAACCCGGAACTTTATTTAGATCCTGGTCCACACTGGTAGTCAAAACTTACATAGTGTACCTTTAAGGTCCCTTTAAGTAACTAACATTAACTATCAATGAGCAATACATTTGTTACGGTTTTTATTAATCTTTGTTAACGTTAGTTAATCGAAATACAACTTTTCATGGTTAGTACGTCAGCTCAGGTCCATTAAATAATATGATTTAGATTTTAATAATGTATTAGTGAATCAATTAACATTAACACTAACTTTTATAAGCATCTTTCATTGTTAGATAATGTAGTAAACTAATGTTAACACATGTAAAACTCACAGTATTCCTTTTATGCAAAACTCTTGTGTTTCTTATTTATTTACCTCAGTTTCTTTGTTCCTCCCAGTCCGGTCACGTGATTGCCCACATACAGCAATGGCAAAGGAAAAATCTACATACAAAATTATATAGCCTAATAAATAAGCAAAGCAGTATGATGGTGTGATTAAAAACAAAATGACACACATTACATTACCTTTCCGGGAATACTTTTGTCAAAGTCCTGAAAATGGATCGCTTTGTTCATTTTAGCAATATACAGAATGATGATTGTTGCTGCCATCTATGAATAAACAAAAGTCTTGGGTTATTAATAAAAATTAATACAAATATTAAAATGTTGATCACTTGCCTAATTGGAAAATGTAAAAAATCGATTTATATGTCATAATTTTGACTTTTCACGTCATAATTGTGCCTTTTTCAAAACATAATATCGACTTTTTATGACATCATTTGGAATTTTAATGTCATAATTATGACATTTTTCTGTCAATTATGATTTACAAACGCAGAAGAAAATAATCGTATGTGGAAGAAATTTTAGCAACATATTACAGAATGATGATTGTTGCTGCCATCTATGAATAAACAAAAGTCTTGTGTTATTAATAAAATAACTTTTTTTTTTTTAAATAAAACTGTTGATCTTTTGCCTAATTCCAAGAAACATAAATGAGGAAAATTTATAAAAAAAATCGATTTATATGTCATAATTTTGACTTTTCACGTCATAATTGTGACTTTTAAAACACAATATCGACTTTTTATGACATCATTTGGAATTTTAATGTCATAATTATGACATTTTTCTGTCAATTATGATTTACAAACGCAGAAAAAAAATAATCGTATGTGGAAGAAATTTTAGCAACATATTACAGAATGATGATTGTTGCTGCCATCTATGAATAAACAAAATTATTAATGAAATGACTTTTATATTAAAATCTTTCTCACCTGCCCAATTCCAAGAAACATAAACGAGGGAAACCTACAATTTACAACAACACACGTCATAATAATTAATTAATCATAATGTTAATATTATATAAATATATGTACATGCCCTGCCGGTTGTTCAACTATGAAAGCCGGAAGTTGACACTCACTTGTGCTGAGTTAAAATACTTTTATTCACCACGATGATGAAAAACGAACAAAAGGCGTAAAACGCGGCGGAAAAAAACCTCATGAGTTTAGTGTGTTTAATATCGTCGTCCTCGTCGAACGTCATTCTTTCGGTTTCTTCAGTCTCCCTCACTCCTCATAGTTTCCTCTCTGAAGACTAACATGCCGTTATTAGTGTCCTAAACCTGTACGGTAAACATAAGTTATATAATCATCACTCATGACGTGAGAGTTAGTTTAGGAACGACGACGGTTAATAATTAAACGAATGACTGACAGCTAACGTAGCAGGGGGCGGGGTCTCGGAGTGGGCGTGGTTCGGCGGCGCGGAAACGGTCTGTGATTTGTGGAAGCCCGCCCTTTTCACAGACTGTGATGACGCGTTTTAACGGTCATCAACATCGTAAATCATGCAACGTTTTTTATATTTTCATTTTTAAAACATGTATGTACAATTTTATAACTATACTTTGTATTATATTACCTTTGCATCAAATTACAATAAAACTAGTAGGAGTGACGGTAAAATTGATGTATTTTTCTCTTCCCTTTTTGTGTGGAAACACTATAATGGAAACACAGAAAATATATTTAATGTCTCTCATTAAACACCCGGAAATGTAATAAGGGTCAATAAAATCATGCTTTGATAAATCGATATAAAAATACTTATAATTATGACATACTAAGACAAAATTGTGACACAAAAAGTCAAAATTGAGGTAAAAAGTCGACTTTGTATGTCATAATTTTGACTTTTCACCTCATAATTGTGATTTTTAAAATATAATATCGACTTTTAATGTCATGGTTATGACTTTTTACGTTTTTTTTCTGTCAGTTATGATTTACAAAAGCAGAAGATTTTTTACATTTACACAGTGTGTAAATTCAGTGGCTATTGTTTAATAATAATAATGTAATATATTTGTATATGTAAATAAGCATTAACATTATGAATGTATGTAAAGTAGCTTTTAAACAACGTGACTTGTCTCAATCGTGTTAGGTTTGCTGAAATGTCTTTGAGCTTTAAGTCTAAATATTTGATGCTTACAGAACGATTATGGGAAAGGAACAACTTTGACAAATTAAACGACTAGTTTGCCGATGAACACTTAAAAGTGGTGTTTGCTGCAGTAGAATGTTCCTGTTCCTGATTCCGCCACTAGATGGCAGCTTTCTACTTATATTTATTCTGTAGCAGATGAATATATGCAACCATAATCACGCTTTATTCGGAGCCAGCCCTGATAGTAAACAGGTCATCTCCAGAGGCAGTGTGGAGTCACATCACAGGCCCACAACAACAACAAGTCAAGAAGAGACTGGAGCTCAAAGGAGAAACATTTACTGGCATTATATTACGTTACATTATAATATCATACCGCAGGGAGGAAAACGAGAGATTACAGAGAGATTAGGCTGATCCACAACAACAGCTTTCAAACCTCCTGCACGTCACCAGCACAGCATTGCATCTCATTGGTGGAGGATGAGTGGGCGGAGTCTAAACCAACCAATGAGATTGTGATCAGGTGTCCAAACAGACCATTTATTTATTGTTTGTTTATGTATTTATTTATTAATTATTTATGGACATATTTGACATTGACTTATTGGTTGATTGATTATTTGTTGTTTATTTATTTATTCACACTGACTTATTGATTATTTATTTATTGACTTATTTATTGATATTGACTTATTGATTGATTATTTATTTATGCATTTATTGACTTAATTATTTATTGACATATTGATTGATTATTTATTGTTTATTTAATGATGTTGACATTGATTAATATTTATTTCATTATTTATTGACTTATTAACTGATTGATTATTTATTGTTTATTATTATTAATGGTCATATTGATTGTTTATTTATTTACTTATTTATCGACATTGACATTTATTTATTTATTGACTTATTATTTATTGATTGATGTTTATTGACTTATTTATTGTTTATTTATGGACATTGATTGTTTATATATTTACTTATTTATTTATCAACATTGACTTATTGATTGATTGGTATTTATTTATTTGTTTACCTATTGATTGTTTATTTATTTATTGACATATTGATTGATTTATTGGTATTTATTGATTGATTGTTTATTTATTGACTTGTTTATTTATTTATCTATTTCTTAATCGACTTATTTACTAATTGACATATTGATTGTTTTATTGATTCATTTATTAAATGACTGCTTGCAATACTTTCCTCATCGAATCATGTCAAATTATCATCCGACTCATATTATTTCTTTTACATCATGGAACCATTTAATTGGTGTATTAAAACTGAAAACAGAGCCCTAGATTTCATTATAAAGAACAGTATACAGAGAATATATACAGTATATTGTAGTTCATCATCAGCTGAAAAAGGACTCTCAATGACTCTCATGTTTATTTAAGCCTGCTTGGGTTTGCGATTCTTCCTGAGCTTCTTCTTGAGCTTCCCCAAGGCTTTCTTCAGTTTGGGATGAGCACAGATCTTTCTGTTTCCGACGTGTAATCTGAGGAGCAGTAAACATGGTGAATACTGGAGCACATGATTCATAAGCGTTCATAAGCGTCCATCACACTCACATCAGTGCATCAATCTCACAGCGGCCAGATCTGCTCTGGATCTCGTATCTCCTGACGGCACGCAGCATGTCCCATGGGATTTTCTTGGAAACAATCAGACAGCACGGGGGAATGGCATTGGTACCTGCTGGAACAAAAAGCAGCATCTTCTATTGAAAATCTGTGTTTGTGCCAGTTCAGTCCTCTTTCAGCAACACTACAGACTACAGAGTGGGATGTTATTCAGCTCAGAAAACACGAATGACAGACAGGGCATGTTTTATATTCTCTGCGGCTCAGAGCGATGCATGTTACGGCACATTTTACTGTGTATTTACAGGAGCTTAATAATGACATGCACTATATCACTCAAACAGAAGAGCACCACTGACATCATGGGCTCGATTCCCAGGGAATGCATTAACTTCGTAAAAAAACATTAACGCACGTCACTTTGGATAAAGCAACAAATGCACTGTAAAATCTGATTTGTTAGACTTACTTAAAAAAGCATGCAAAACGATTACCTTAAAAAAACAAGTGAAATAGCAATAGTATGACAAATGCATAGTTAGTATAGTTCACTTACACAAGAGTTCTGGTGACTAAAAAAAAAGAACTGAGAGTATTTGATAATTTACTTTAAATAAATTTAATTGTTACAGTTGTTGTGTTTTGATGCTGAATGTGTGTGATTCAAGCATTTACATTTAGTCATTTAGCAGACGCTTTTATCCAAAGCGACTTACAAATGAGGAGAGCAATAGAAGCAACTAAACAAACAAGGGGCAACATACATTTTTATATATATATATACACTCACCTAAAGGATTATTAGGAACACCATACTAATACTGTGTTTGACCCCCTTTCGCCTTCAGAACTGCCTTAATTCTACGTGGCATTGATTCAACAAGGTGCTGAAAGCATTCTTTAGAAATGTTGGCCCATATTGATAGGATAGCATCTTGCAGTTGATGGAGATTTGTGGGATGCACATCCAGGGCACGAAGCTCCCGTTCCACCACATCCCAAAGATGCTCTATTGGGTTGAGATCTGGTGACTGTGGGGGCCATTTTAGTACAGTGAACTCATTGTCATGTTCAAGAAACCAATTTGAAATGATTGGAGCTTTGTGACATGGTGCATTATCCTGCTGGAAGTAGCCATCAGAGGATGGGTACATGGTGGTCATAAAGGGATGGACATGGTCAGAAACAATGCTCAGGTAGGCCGTGGCATTTAAACGATGCCCAATTGGCACTAAGGGGCCTAAAGTGTGCCAAGAAAACATCCCCCACACCATTACACCACCACCACCAGCCTGCACAGTGGTAACAAGGCATGATGGATCCATGTTCTCATTCTGTTTACGCCAAATTCTGACTCTACCATCTGAATGTCTCAACAGAAATCCAGACTCATCAGACCAGGCAACATTTTTCCAGTCTTCAACTGTCCAATTTTGGTGAGCTTGTGCAAATTGTAGCCTCTTTTTCCTATTTGTAGTGGAGATGAGTGGTACCCGGTGGGGTCTTCTGCTGTTGTAGCCCATCCGCCTCAAGGTTGTGCGTGTTGTGGCTTCACAAATGCTTTGCTGCATACCTCGGTTGTAACGAGTGGTTATTTCAGTCAAAGTTGCTCTTCTATCAGCTTGAATCAGTCGGCCCATTCTCCTCTGACCTCTAGCATCAACAAGGCATTTTCGCCCACAGGACTGCCGCATACTGGATGTTTTTCCCTTTTCACACCATTCTTTGTAAACTCTAGAAATGGTTGTGCGTGAAAATCCCAGTAACTGAGCAGATTGTGAAATACTCAGACCGGCCCGTCTGGCACCAACAACCATGCCACGCTCAAAATTGCTTAAATCACCTTTCTTTCCCATTCTGACATTCAGTTTGGAGTTCAGGAGATTGTCTTGACCAGGACCACACCCCTAAATGCATTGAAGCAACTGCCATGTGATTGGTTGATTAGATAATTGCATTAATGAGAAATTGAACAGGTGTTCCTAATAATCCTAAAAATCCTTTAGGTGAGTGTATATATATATATATATATATATATATATATATATATATATAAACAAACAAACAGAATAGTTAAGTGCTAGTCTTTATTGGTCAGGTGCTGCTGGAAAAGATGCGTCTTAAGCTGTTTTTTGAAAATGGCTACAGACTCGGCTGCTCGAATTGAGGTAGGCAGGTCGTTCCACCAGGTGGGAACGGTCCAGGAAAAGGTCAGAGAGAGTGATTTCATGCCTCTTTGGGATGGCACCACTAGGCATCGTTCACTTGCAGAACGCAAGCTTCTGGAGGGTGTGTAAGTGTGAACAAGCGAATTTAGGTATATTGGTGCAGAGCCGGTGGTTGCTTTATAGGCGAGCACCAGAGCCTTAAATTTGATGAGAGCGGCTAATGGCAGCAGGTGCAACCGGATGAAGAGAGGCGTGACGTGCGCTCTCTTCGGTTCGTTAAAGACCACCCTCGCCGCTGCATTCTGGATCAGTTGCAAGGGTTTGATAGTGCATGCTGGAAGGCCCACTAGAAGAGCATTACAGTAGTCCAGTCTGGAGAGAACAAGAGCTTGGACCAGGAGTTGTGTGGCCTGCTCTGATAGGAAGGGTCTAATCTTCCTAATGTTGTATAATGCAAATCTGCAGGACCGGGCTGTTGCAGTAATGTGGTCAGTGAAGTCTAACTGGTCATCAATCACAACTCTGAGGTTCCTGGCGGTCCTGGACAGAGTTATGGTTGATGAACCTAGCTGAATCAATTTTGATGAGGTGTTGGGTTGTTAGACACCACAAGCAGTTCTGTCTGGTGGTGCTCCTTCATCCAACCAGAAATGTCTGTCAGGCAGGCTGAAATACGCACACTAACTGTAGGATCATCTGATTGAAATGAGAAGTAGAGTTGTGTGTCATCAGCGTAGCAGTGATAGGAAAAACCATGTTTGTGAATGACAGATCCCAATGATGACATGTAGATGGAGAAGAGAAGTGGTCCAAGCACTGAGCCCTGTGGAACTCCAGTAGCTAGGTGTTGTGACTTAGACACTTCACCTCTCCAAGATTCTTGGTGTAGCGCCTTCCAGTCACGACTGAACATGGATCAAGCATGATCAATTACAAGATATTGTTCACAATGATGAATAACTCTGCCTTAGCCTGACGTCGTCATACTCAGATTCTAGTCAGAACTTCCCGACTTCAAATGTTGTGGGCGGGGCTAAATTCGGCTGGCATCCAGGCTATCTCTGCCTGTTTCTCTTGTTGAATAATTATTTTCAGGCAGCGAATTATTTTTGGCAGCGTAGCGTTTTGTGTGTATGTGTGTGTGATATGCGGAAGTGTTACTATTATCTCAGTTCACAGATAGTTTGTTTCTGTATCGTTTCTATATAAAAAATGATGATATATATATGTATATATGTAAAGTATTTGCTCTGGCTCTTGTCGCGGTCTAGTGGGTTAAACCACTGAACTGATACACGTAAGGTTGCTGGTTCTATCCCAGCAGTCGCTACCACCAGTGTGTCTTTGAGCAAGGCACTTTACTCCATGTTGCTCCAGGGGGATTGTCCCTGTAATAAGTGTGCTGTAAAGCCCCGTTTCCACTGAAACTATTTGTGCCAGGAACTCTTTTTTCCCCCAGACCTGCTGCTGTCTGTGATTCCATCGCGGTCTAAAGTACCGTGAAGATTAGTCCGGTGACGTAGGACTGCGCGTGTCGACTTAACGGTTCCCACTGGATTCCGTTCTTTGCAAATAAATTGAATAAAGCCTGAACCTCGTCGTCGGCCCATTGGTCGTATTTTTTAAACTCCATTGTTGATTTGAATAGCAATCAACTCTTACTGCAGCGCACCGCGTCCGCAACAGACTTTTAAAAATAGTGGTTGAAATAAAACGCTGCGTGGAGTCGACCAATCAAAATGCTGCATGAACTCAACCAATCAGCATGTTCAGCGCCCAAGTCCCCCGAAAGTTCCTGAACTTTGAAAAAGTACTACCTTGCGAGCAGGGCCGCTTTGAGGGGGAAATCTTTACCCGGAAGAAACACACCGAGTACCAGCCCAAAGTCCCTAGTTCCTGGGGAAAGTTCCTGCGGTGGAAACGCGGCTTTAGAGAACCACCACATTAATTCTCGTGCCATTTTAGATTTTTTATTTTTATTTCAGCAAACGTCATTTGGGGTCAAAAAGACCCAGATAGCTTCCATAAATAGCATATTAAGCCAATTAAGCAAAAAGATATAATATTAAAAATAAAACCATCAATTAGACAAAGGTAAAAATGAAAAAAAAACTGGTATAAAACTTGAAATTCTGTCCCCTCACTTCTGAAATGATGGCAATAATCCAATCCTTTATTTCATCATGGCTTTAATATTTTAAAAACAGGTGACAAATACTGCACACCTAGGTGTTGCGGCTAATGAGCCTTCGTCAGGGTGTGAGCCACAAACACAATCTGAGTTCTCTTAAGTTTATTAGTCATATAACAATCACCTGGTCACACTGTACAGGACAAACAGGAGAGAGAACATTCAAATAATACAAAAAAAACAACAAAAATTTAAAAGATAATTTTTTGACATGATATATAATTATGTTATACATCATTAATATATATATACAGATACACTATATTGCCAAAAGTTTTAGGACGCCTGCCTTTACATCCCATTCTTAATCTGTAGGGTTTAATATGGAGTTGGCCCACCCTTTGCAGCTATAACAGCTTCAACTCTTCTGGGAAGGCTTTCCACAAGGTTTAGGAGTGTGTTTATGGGAATTCTTCTAGAAGCGCATTTGTGAGGTCAGGCACTGATGTTGGACGAGAAGGCCTGGCTCGCAGTCTCCGCTCTAATTCATCCCAAAGGTGTTCTATCGGGATGAGGTCAGGACTCTGTGCAGGCCAGTCAAGTTCCTCCACACCAAACTCGCTCATCCATGTCTTTATGGACCGACGCTTTGTGCACTGGAGCGCAGTCATGTTGGGACAGGAAGGGGCCATCCCCAAACTGTTCCCACAAAGTTGGGAGCATGAAATTGTCCAAAATGTCTTGGTATTAGCATTAAGAGTTCCTTTCACTGGAACTAAGGGGCCAAGCCCAACCCCTGAAAAACGTCTTCTGCGTCTTCTGCTCACTGTGACCCTCAGCATGTGCTGACCCCGCTCTGTGATTTTACGTGGCCTATCACTTCGTGGCTGAGTTGCTGCTGTTCCCAATCGCTTCCACTTTGTTATAATCCCACTAACAGTTGAGCGTGGAATATTTAGTAGTGAGGAAATGTCAGGAATGGACTTATTGCACAGGTGGCAACCTATCACGGTACCACGCTTGAGTTCACTGAGCTCCTGAGAGCGACCCATTCTTTCACAAATGTTTGTAGAAGCGTCTGCATGCCTAGTGCTTGATTTATACACCTGTGGCCATGAAGGGATTGAACACCTGAACTCAGTGATTTGGAGGGGCGTCCCAATACTTTTGGCAATATAGTGTATATTCTTCCCTTCCTTTGAAATCAGATAACTGTGCATCGCTGCATCAATAGGAAGAGAATTATAATAATATAAATGAAGTTCCAAGTGCCGAACCAAAGGGAACACTGATCACCATAATGGTGATCAAAAAAAAAACATTTGAGGAAAATCAACATCAGTTTATGAAGTCAGCTTATGTGATGTTCTCTCTTTTTCAGTTGCATTGACAATTCAACATTTAAGACGACTTTGGGAAATGAGTGAATGCAAACAGAAAAAAATAACTGCAGAAGTGGAGGAAAGGAGGGAAAAGTCCTTTAAGAATTGACTCCACGCAAGAATTGACCCCACGCACTCAAACCAATTAATTACTCTTAAAGGGGTCATATGATGCGATTTCTTGTTTTCCTTTCTCTTTAGTGTGTTATGTAGCTGTTTGTGCATGTATTAGATCTGCAGAGTTACAAAGTCTCAAACCCAAAGAGATATTCTTTGTAAAAGTTAAGGCTCAGCCACGCCTTCCTAATACGCTTCGTTGAAACACGGCCTCGCATCTCTACGTCAGTCTGTGGGGGCAGAGTTTCATAACACCGCCCAAATGTACACGCAAAGAAAGAAGGCATAACTTTTATTCTCGCTGTGGTATTGTTGCCGCCGGCGCCACCATGTTGTGGAGACGCTGTGTTTTTCTTTGCGAAAGCCAAACTACTTTGTTTGGCCTTCCAAAAGTGTGCACAATTATAAAACAGTGGCTAAGCTTTAGTTACAACACTGTTCCAGAACAGCACAACACAAATATTCGACTGTGTGCTGCGCATTTCCAGAACCTGGGAGAGCACAGGCCGGCTGATTCTAAAAAAGTAGGGCAATTCCATTCTTTACAAGTTAAGTCTGGCGCTTCTGACTCACAGACACTGTTTTCATTTTTTAAGAGTTTTCTACTGATTCAAACGTGAGTTTTGAGCAGTATAGAGTAGTGCTTGTTTGTCGTTTCTACGATCACAAATGCAAACTTACCAATCTGATACGTTCTGGTCCAGTCGCACTGGCAAAGTTGATCGATCAGCTTGGTCATCTGCATTTTCCGGATCAGATTCGGGCTTGAATTGATAAGTTAGGACCGACATTATCACCTGTCAATATTGCTTTGGGAGCTGATGTTCCAAATATGGTAAGGGGCGTGACATTTCCAGACGCTTAAGGTATTCGGGCCAATCACAATGCACTGGATCGCTGGCCAATCAGAGCACGACGCGCTTTTCAGAATGATGAGCTTTGTAAAAATCGACGCGTTTCATAAAGGCATAGAGGAGCAACAATAATGTACAGTATGTGTAAAATAATGACTTTTTCAAACTTAAAACCGCGTAAACACATTGCATTAAAACAAATACACAAAATAATGTTCTTTTTAGAACTGTCATATGACCCCTTTAACTTTAACTGAGTAAAAAATGCATAGTATGTGAATAGTACAGATTACTAGATTTTTACAATTAAGTTAAGACATTAAGTAAAGTGAACTAAAAGTGTTAGAATCACTGTTGGATTTTACAGTGGAGAAAAGCAAAACTTTTAGACGTTAGAATTAAAACTTGCAACAACACAAAGTCATAAAGAGAGCAGAAAAGAGATAAATTAATGATTTTTTTTGCCTAGTGTTTTTGTCGTTTTCCAGCACAAATATCTAAACATTCATAAATCAAGACACATTTACTGGAGAAGAGAAATAACTGGAGATATTAAGACTGAGAAACGAGTCAAAATGAAGTGAGTTTGAGCTTAAAACAAGAAGAAATATCTGCCAGTGGAGTCAGAAAAATCATCTTAATTCAAAGTGGAAATAAGTTTATTTGAATGACTCCATGTTTGTTTTAAGCACAACATTTTGTTTAGTTTTTTGCTCCTCCAGTAAATGTGTCTTGATTTAAGAATGTTTTGATATTTGTGCTGGAAAACAAGACAGAAACATAATTTTTTTGCACTGCACACTCTCACACTGACGGTTCTGACCTTCTGAGTTGATGATGATGATGGCGACGCACATGAGCAGCAGAGATGTTGCCTTCAGCTCCATTGTTGAAACCAAAATGAGAGTAAATGAACGCAGAAACTATGATTTAACCCACGCAAGGCCTGTCCCGCCCTCATCACGCCCTCATCACCTGGCTTGCCTGAACTCATCAGTCACACAAAGAAAACTGTTTTACAAATCCGTTATGAAGTATCTTTTATAGGCCTAACAGATGAAACATTCCCTCCAGCACCATCTTAATTTCACATGCAGTCGGGTGAAAGTGACTACACTGAGCTGTGTTTGATGCAGATTATGCGTGACGTGCACATAAAGAGTTAAGGGCTTTAAGTGTGTGTTTCTCAGGCGTGTGATGATTCGTTAAGGTCAGTTGTGTGTCACTGGGTGTGTCACAGTAATTGTGTGCTGTGTGTTCAAGCTTGTCAGTTTTACTTGTCTGTTTTTTCTTTTTTTAAATTGTTACAGGCACAGTTTCACCTTTGGCCTTCCAAGAAACAGAATATGAAAATCATATCCAATACAATTATTAATATCAGGTAAATAGCTTTGCCATGGAATAATTGATGTCCTTTCATGGGGTCATTTGATTGATTGGCCCATCACTCCGCCATAGGCTCCGCCTCCAGCCTCTGAGTCCATCACTGACCCCCTTTTGCCTTCAGAACTGCCTTAATTCTACGTGGCATTGATTCAACAAGGTGCTGAAAGCATTCTTTAGAAATGTTGGCCCATATTGATAGGATAGCATCTTCCAGTTGATGGAGATTTGTGGGATGCACATCCAGGGCACGAAGCTCCCGTTCCACCACATCCCAAAGATGCTCTATTGGGTTGAGATCTGGTGACTGTGGGGGCCATTTTAGTACAGTGAACTCATTGTCATGTTCAAGAAACCAATTTGAAATGATTGGAGCTTTGTGACATGGTGCATTATCCTGCTGGAAGTAGCCATCAGAGGATGGGTACATGGTGGTCATAAAGGGATGGACATGGTCAGAAACAATGCTCAGGTACGCTGTGGCATTTAAACGATGCCCAATTGGCACTAAGGGGCCTAAAGTGTGCCAAGAAAACATCCCCCACACCATTACACCACCACCACCAGCCTGCACAGTGGTAACAAGGCATGATGGATCCATGTTCTCATTCTGTTTACGCCAAATTCTGACTCTACCATCTGAATGTCTCAACAGAAATCCAGACTCATCAGACCAGGCAACATTTTTCCAGTCTTCAACTGTCCAATTTTGGTGAGCTCGTGCAAATTGTAGCCTCTTTTTCCTATTTGTAGTGGAGATGAGTGGTACCCGGTGGGGTCTTCTGCTGTTGTAGCCCATCCGCCTCAAGGTTGTGCGTGTTGTGGCTTCACAAATGCTTTGCTGCATACCTCGGTTGTAACGAGTGGTTATTTCAGTCAAAGTTGCTCTTCTATCAGCTTGAATCAGTCGGCCCATTCTCCTCTGACCTCTAGCATCAACAAGGCATTTTGGCCCACAGGACTGCCGCATACTGGATGTTTTTCCCTTTTCACACCATTCTTTGTAAACTCTAGAAATGGTTGTGCGTGAAAATCCCAGTAACTGAGCAGATTGTGAAATACTCAGACCGGCCCGTCTGGCACCAACAACCATGCCACGCTCAAAATTGCTTAAATCACCTTTCTTTCCCATTCTGACATTCAGTTTGGAGTTCAGGAGATTGTCTTGACCAGGACCACACCCCTAAATGCATTGAAGCAACTGCCATGTGATTGGTTGATTAGATAATTGCATTAATGAGAAATTGAACAGGTGTTCCTAATAATCCTTTAGGTGAGTGTATGATCAAATGTATGCTCTGTTTTGTTTAGTTTCTGTGTTCCCATTTTCCTTAGTTCCTTGTTTTTGATTGTGTATTGCTTAAATAGCCACCGTATCAATATATATATATAATATATACTGTATATAATGTATGTATGTTTGCAATGGAACAAAAGAATATCTTGTCAAACTGAAACAGGCTGCACGTTTAGCTTTAACACCTGTTTCTGTCAATCATCCTCTGTGTATTTAAGCCTCCGTTTTATTGGCTGTTAAATTGTCTTAAAAGTGGTTGTGTTACTGTTCCTCCAGATGTCTCCTAAGTGTTGATTTATTGCTTAAAAACAAGATTATGTTTCTCTACTCCTTCACGTGCAAAACCTGAAGCAGGCCGCAAGTGTTTAGCTTTAATTCTTTCTTCCTTCATTTACTTTCATTTTCTTTTCCATGCACTTTCTTCAGGTGTGTGGCTCAGATTTTAAAGTGATTAAAGCATAAAGTATCTTGTGTACTTGATTTATGTTTCGGCCATAAAACAGTTTCAAACCTGATTGTCAGGATCTGCTGAAGACACACTGAGAGTCATTACCATTAGGAATCTCTGTATTATAATCACACAAAGGCAGTAACAGGTCATGCTGCTTTTGGGACGATAAACTCAAACCAAAGCCCTTAAAATAACAAGCGTAAGAAGCCAGACGAGCCAAGCAGAGTCACATTCACATCCGTTTACTACATACAGTATGTACACAGTGTTGAGCTGAGCAACACGTGCCAATGAGTTACAGACACAGATGGCGATCAGAAGGGTCTTTGTCTCCTCGAGGCCAGATTCAACAGATGCAGCAGCATTTCTCCCGAAACACTCTTCAGCGGGCCGCCGTCTTCAGCCGGACGGAACCGGACGTCCTCAGAACACTCCGGATCCAGAGCGCAGCCGTCTGTGAGACACACCACACGTGTGTTAGCTGTCTGTTAGAAAATCATGTGTGTGTGGTGTCACGCGTCCTCACCTGAGTCGCAGCAGACGCCCGGAGCGGCGCAGAGACCCCCTTCGGCTCCACAGGACGTCCCGCCCGTCTCACAGGGGCCGGGCAGGAGATTCTCCTCCATGCAGGTCAGCGTCTCTGGAGATCCGACCAGACAACCCAGACCGGCCCCGCAGCAGATACTGGGGCCGAAACAACGGCCCTTATTCCCCGGGCCACACGCCATACACTGCACACACACACACACACACATAGTGATTAAACATGAGTCAATGGGACACTGTTGACATGAGTCAAAACTGAAACAAAATCATTCAATGCATTTGACATTCAATACATTTAATAATATTTTTAATAATAACATTGTTATTATTAACATTGATGAAAACATAAATGCCATGTTGAGGAGATATTATTTTTATTAATTTCTAATTTTTTATTAATATTTTTAATAATAAAAATGTTTTTTCATTCATGTAAATTGACTAACATAAATGCAATATTGAGGAGATATTATAATAATATTAGTAATTCAAGATTCATTTTTATTAATTTATAATTTTTTGCACTTATTTGTTTTTTTAGTTTTATTGTTTTGAATATATTTTCTAATTTTAGTTTGTTTTAGTCATTTTGTTGTGTTTTTGTCAGTTTAATTATTTTTTCATTCATGTAAATTGACGATAACATAAATGCCATATTGAGGGGATATTATAATAATATTAGTCATTAGAATTTTTTTTTTTTTCATTTATCAATTTTTTTTAATTAATATTATTAATTAGTAGTTACATTAAACTGGCAAACCACAATGAATAATATTTTGTTCTTGCACTTATTTTAGTTTTTATTAATGTTATAAATACATTTTTATATTTTTCATTTTCTAATTTTAGTTAAAGTTTTAGTAATATTGCTGCGTGTTTTTGCCAGTTTTATTTTTTTATTTTTTTATATAGTTAATATATTTTTAAAATTAATTTTTCCTTTCAGTTTTAGTTTGTTATTTTAACTAAATGAAAATAAGAAATGTTGCTTTAGCAACTAGTTGTTTTTTTATTTCAAATAACATTTATTTTATAGTTTTTAGTAAGATATAATAAACCTGTTTGAAATATACACAGTGTAATATTGCTACTGAATCAACATTAAAAATTGATGAATATTTTGTTGCTAATAGAGTGTGTTATAGTGAATAAAACAATACCAAAATGTATTTAAATACATTTATTTCATACTAAGTATAGTACAAATCCATTAACATGACATATTGCTTGAGACTTACTGATATAAATATTATAATTAATTATAATTGCACAATGCACATTTCTTAATATTAAGCCTAAAATGTGTTTAATATCACTATTATAAGTATAGTACAATCTCTGTGTAATATCAGTGTTTAAAAGCAAGATATTTAAAGTGTATTTTAGCACAATCAAATATATTTATATCATTAGTTGGACTGGATAACTAAAGTGCATTGAGTACAAAATTAGTTGTTTTAATTTAGCATTACTTAGACTGAAATAAATGTATTTTAAATACATTTTGGTATATTTATTTTTCACTAGGGTTGCAATTATTCTGTGAACTCGCAGATGAACCTGAAATAGAAGAAACTGTTACTCAGAGAGCTGCGTGTAAATGTCCCTGTGCTGATGGAGGAGTGACGGAGGGATGGAGTGATGAAGTGATGGACGGATGAGTACCTGTCTGACGTCGTCCGGCTGGGATCTCTTGCCTCCTCGCGGGCAGTTCTGGATGTAGCAGGCGGACGAGAGCGCCGAGAGCGCCAGCAGAGAGAGGACACACGCAGACAGCAGAGAGTCAGACATCTCGACACACACACACACACACTGATGGACTGATGCTCAGAGAACTTATATACACCAGCAGCTCCTCCTCCTCACATCAGCCGTCTGTCTCTCATCATCATCAGACAGACACAAACACCTGAACAACACAGTTCAGATTTATCAACCTTCAGTTTGTTCTCAGTAGTTTTACATCCATCCATTTATACACTATATTGCCAAAAGTATTGGGACGCCCCTCCAGATCCCTGAGTTCAGGTGTTCAATCACTTCATGGCCACAGGTGTATAAATCAAGCACTAGGCATGCAGACGCTTCTACAAACATTTGTGAAAGAATGGGTCGCTCTCAGGAGCTCAGTGAACTCAAGCGTGGTACTGTGATAGGTTGCCACCTGTGCAATAAGTCCATTCCTGACATTTCCTCACTACTAAATATTCCACGCTCAACTGTTAGTGGGATTATAACAAAGTGGAAGCAATTGGGAACAACAGCAACTCAGCCACGAAGTGATAGGCCACGTAAAATCACAGAGCGGGGTCAGCGCATGCTGAGGGTCACAGTGCGCAGAAGACGCCAACTTTCTGCAGAGTCAATAGCTACAGACCTCCAAACTTCTGTGGCCTTCAGATGAGCTCAAGAACAGTGCGTAGAGAGCTTCATGGAATGGGTTTCCATGGCCGAGCAGCTCATCCAAGCCTTACATCACCAAGAGCAATGCAAAGCATGGGATGCAGTGGCGTAAAGCACGCCGCCACTGGACTCTAGAGCAGTGAGACGTGTTCTCTGGAGTGACCAATCACGCTTCTCTGTCTGCCAATCCCATGGACGAGTCTGGGTTGGGCTTGGTCCCTTAGTTCCAGTGAAAGGAACTCTTAATGCTTCAGCATACCAAGACATTTTGGACAATTTCATGCTCCCAACTTTGTGGGAACAGTTTGGGGACGGTCCCTTCCTGTCCCAACATGACTGCGCTCCAGTGCACAAAGCGTCGGCCCATAAAGACATGGATGAGCGAGTTTGGTGTGGAGGAACTTGACTGGCCTGCACAGAGTCCTGACCTCATCCCGATAGAACACCTTTGGGATGAATTAGAGCGGAGACTGCGAGCCAGGCCTTCTCGTCCAACATCAGTGCCTGACCTCACAAATGCGCTTCTAGAAGAATGGTCAAAAATTCCCATAAACACACTCCTAAACCTTGTGGAAAGCCTTCCCAGAAGAGGTGAAGCTGTTATAGCTGGAAAGGGTGGGCCGACTCCATATTAAACCCTACGGATTAAGAATGGGATGGCATTAAAGTTCATGTGCATGTAAAGGCAGGTGCCCCAAAACTTTTGGCAATTTAGTGTGTATATATATATAAAATATAAACTGAATTACAATATAAATGTATATTTATAGAATTGAAGAAAGAAATGCTAAACAAATAAAAGATAAGACACTTACAGAACACATGAATCATATATATATATATACACAACAGTTCTTTCTGGTTCTCGAATCTGATTGGCTGAGAGCCTTTTCCACCGTTTGTATCACTCTGCAGTGACTGTAATGGAGGTCAAGCAAATCCATTATACGTTTAAAAAAATACTACTGTTGTTCTGTCATGAAATGTAGTTTTAAGAGTTATTTAGACCTCAAATATGTGACTCATATATAAACATGGCGCATGTTTTACGATATGTTTAGATGCTTTTGCAGATGTGAGCTCCAGACCGTCAGCGCTCGTGTACCCGCAGAGAGCAGCTTCATCTCGGACAGTCCTTCGGGGATTTGCCGCTGGCTCGTATAGTGGTTAAACATGAGATATAATTTATCTGGGCTATATCAAACGGGCAATCTTTGGTTTGGTCTTATTAATCTTTAACATGTTCCGGAGCAAATCGATTTGGGTTAAGGAGAAAAATTAAGTTTCATAACTTTATATTTAGGCTGTATTTAACTTGAATCCTGTACTAGAGCTCTGCGTTTCTACGTTTGACTGAATTGTTTGCTTGTGTTTTATTTCCTATTGTCTTTTATAATAGCTTGTGTTGTTCATTTAAATATTATTGTTCAATAAATATTATTTTATATAAATAATATGCCGTATTTAGTATTGAGAGGGTCCGTCAGTGATTGCAATAGTCGACTTCAGTGACACATTATTACACCCGAAGGCGGCAAAGACTGTCTTTATGAGTGACTGGTTGTAAACCAGTTTGTAAAAAGTTGTTTTAGCGCTTTGGAAATCTTTTAAAAGGACAAAAATGTGTTATTAAAGACACTCCGTTGTTGTTTCTGATTTATTTACACACGTGTGCCATCGAACTGTTATCAGTGATAACCTATGGCCGAATCACAGCCATGCTGACACACACACACATACACACACACACACACACATATAATTAAATGTTATATTTATATATATTTAATAATATATATAGGCTATATATATATATATATATATATATATATATACATTCACCTAAAGGATTATTAGGAACACCATACTAATACTGTGTTTGACCCTCTTTCGCCTTCAGAACTGCCTTAATTCTACGTGGCATTGATTCAACAAGGTGCTGAAAGCATTCTTTAGAAATGTTGGCCCATATTGATAGGATAGCATCTTGCAGTTGATGGAGATTTGTGGGATGCACATCCAGGGCACGAAGCTCCCGTTCCACCACATCCCAAAGATGCTCTATTGGGTTGAGATCTGGTGACTGTGGGGGCCATTTTAGTACAGTGAACTCATTGTCATGTTCAAGAAACCAATTTGAAATGATTCGAGCTTTGTGACATGGTGCATTATCCTGCTGGAAGTAGCCATCAGAGGATGGGTACATGGTGGTCATAAAGGGATGGACATGGTCAGAAACAATGCTCAGGTAGGCCGTGGCATTTAAACGATGCCCAATTGGCACTAAGGGGCCTAAAGTGTGCCAAGAAAACATCCCCCACACCATTACACCACCACCACCAGCCTGCACAGTGGTAACAAGGCATGATGGATCCATGTTCTCATTCTGTTTACGCCAAATTCTGACTCTACCATCTGAATGTCTCAACAGAAATCCAGACTCATCAGACCAGGCAACATTTTTCCAGTCTTCATCTGTCCAATTTTGGTGAGCTCGTGCAAATTGTAGCCTCTTTTTCCTATTTGTAGTGGAGATGAGTGGTACCCGGTGGAGTCTTCTGCTGTTGTAGCCCATCCGCCTCAAGGTTGCGTGTGTTGTGGCTTCACAAATGCTTTGCTGCATACCTCGGTTGTAACGAGTGGTTATTTCAGTCAAAGTTGCTCTTCTATCAGCTTGAATCAGTCGGCCCATTCTCCTCTGACCTCTAGCATCAACAAGGCATTTTCGCCCACAGGACTGCCGCATACTGGATGTTTTTCCCTTTTCACACCATTCTTTGTAAACTCTAGAAATGGTTGTGCGTGAAAATCCCAGTAACTGAGCAGATTGTGAAATACTCAGACCGGCCCGTCTGGCACCAACAACCATGCCACGCTCAAAATTGCTTAAATCACCTTTCTTTCCCATTCTGACATTCAGTTTGGAGTTCAGGAGATTGTCTTGACCAGGACCACACCCCTAAATGCATTGAAGCAGCTGCGTTGCAACTGATTGGTTGATTAGATAATTGCATTAATGAGAAATTTAACAGGTGTTCCTAATAATCCTTTAGGTGAGTGTACATACATACATACACACATATGGACCACAAAACCAGTCATAAGGGTCAATTTTTGGACATTGAGATTTATACATCATCTGAATAAATAAGCTTTCCATTGATGTGTGGTTTGTTAGGATAGGACAATATTTAGCCGAGCTAATATTGAGAAAATCTCCTTTAAAGTTGTCCAAATGAAGTCCTTAGCAATGCATATTACTACTAATAATACATTTATGATACATTTACGGTAGGAATATCTTCATGGAACATCTTAATATCCTAATGATTTTTGGCATAAAAGAAAAATGGGTAATTTTGACCCATACAATGCATTGTTGGATATCGCCACAGACACACCCGTGAGATTATGACTGGATTTGTGCTCCAGGGTCACATATACAGGTGTGTATATATGTGTGTGTGAGTGTGTGTGTATTGAATTAAAGCAAATAAATAAAAAACGAATCTAACCGTTAAAATCCTTCTGGAACACACAGATGAGTTAATATGGGTTAATATTTGGAGTGACAGGAGAGAGTAGAAGGTCAAACCTGCAAAATCACAGATTTGAGATTCATCTGAGCTCAGGACTAAACAACAGAAATGCCCGCTCAGTATTCAGAGCCGCACGGACTCTAACCTCATCAGACATCTCCATATTGTTTATGCACATGCAGGACAACAAAAGAACAATTTCATAAAATAACACCTGGAGAACTGTAAACGAGCACAGATGATAAACTCATCAGTAATGATGCAAACGAGCCCCAATGAGACGGTTCAGTCACCTCATTAAACCAGCACAGCAATAATTGTCATAATGAAATGCTGCACGTACAGTAAATGGAAATAAGTGATAGATCATTGTTCATAATAAGACTAAGAAATCAGTGGCAGGTTTTAAAGAAGCTGAGAACATCATCTGCTTTTTCACTGAATACACAAACACTTTGGCTTTCTGTATTTGCTTCATTTGGAATATATTACACTGAAGAACACAGTGGTCTGCATCAAAGTTTATTGTTTACTCCATTACGCTCTCATATTCATGACGAAAACATCTGCATCTGACGCTCAGCTAGTCATGAGGGGCAGAATTAGTTTCCGTGAAGAAAGCTGAATATTTATGAGAATCCATCAGTTGATCACTTAACACATTTGGATGTGACACAGTGTGTGTGTCCTTCAGGTGTGTGTGATTGTGTGGAGGACAGAAAGTTCAGTTTAGCACGACAATAGACGGCAGAGGTCAGAGCTGTTCATACACACACAAAGAGAGTTCAGCCTTGAGCCGCTGCATCCACCGACACACACTGAGCTCAAGGATCTTCATTCAGTCCCGCAGACAACAGAAGATCCAGCACACACTGAACACACTCTTCTGCTCAACAAGCTCAAAAATACTGTACAACTGTGAGATATGACTCCAGTGTAAATCAGCTGTTCTCTATGTGAATATATAGTAAAGTGTCATTTATTCCTGTGATTTTCAGCATCATTACTCCAGTCTTCAGTGTCACATGATCCTTCACAAATCATTATTAAACATTTATGATTATTATCAGTGTTGAAAGCACACACGGTCACACACACACAGGCACACACACAGACACTTCATATGTTTGTGGAAACTGTGATACATTGTATTTGTCAGGATTCTTTGATGAATAGAAAGTTCTTTTATACATTATATATTTATATATAAATGTATATATGCAAATATACATTTAATTGCCATTTTAAATGTATATTTTATAGAATTAAAGAAAAAAACTAAATTATTATATTTATATACATACATACATAAAAAATAGAAAAAATATATCTTTTTTTTATACATTTAATATATATGTATATATATGAAAAATATACATTTAATTACAATGTATATTTTATAGAATTAAAGAAAAAAATAATAAAAAAAGAGACTCACATGACAACACGAATCATATATAGGCTATATATGCACTCACCTAAAGGATTATTAGGAACACCTGTTAAATTTCTCATTAATGCAATTATCTAATCAACCAATCACATGGCAGTTGCTTCAATGCATTTAGGGGTGTGGTCCTGGTCAAGACAATCTCCTGAACTCCAAACTGAATGTCAGAATGGGAAAGAAAGGTGATTTAAGCAATTTTGAGCGTGGCATGGTTGTTGGTGCCAGACGGGCCGGTCTGAGTATTTCACAATCTGCTCAGTTACTGGGATTTTCACGCACAACCATTTCTAGAGTTTACAAAGAATGGTGTGAAAAGGGAAAAACATCCAGTATGCGGCAGTCCTGTGGGCGAAAATGCCTTGTTGATGCTAGAGGTCAGAGGAGAATGGGCCGACTGATTCAAGCTGATAGAAGAGCAACTTTGACTGAAATAACCACTCGTTACAACCGAGGTATGCAGCAAAGCATTTGTGAAGCCACAACACACGCAACCTTGAGGCGGATGGGCTACAACAGCAGAAGACCCCACCGGGTACCACTCATCTCCACTACAAATAGGAAAAAGAGGCTACAATTTGCACGAGCTCACCAAAATTGGACAGTTGAAGACTGGAAAAATGTTGCCTGGTCTGATGAGTCTGGATTTCTGTTGAGACATTCAGATGGTAGAGTCAGAATTTGGCGTAAACAGAATGAGAACATGGATCCATCATGCCTTGTTACCACTGTGCAGGCTGGTGGTGGTGGTGTAATGGTGTGGGGGATGTTTTCTTGGCACACTTTAGGCCCCTTAGTGCCAATTGGGCATCGTTTAAATGCCACGGCCTACCTGAGCATTGTTTCTGACCATGTCCATCCCTTTATGACCACCATGTACCCATCCTCTGATGGCTACTTCCAGCAGGATAATGCACCATGTCACAAAGCTCCAATCATTTCAAATTGGTTTCTTGAACATGACAATGAGTTCACTGTACTAAAATGGCCCCCACAGTCACCAGATCTCAACCCAATAGAGCATCTTTGGGATGTGGTGGAACGGGAGCTTCGTGCCCTGGATGTGCATCCCACAAATCTCCATCAACTGCAAGATGCTATCCTATCAATATGGGCCAACATTTCTAAAGAATGCTTTCAGCACCTTGTTGAATCAATGCCACGTAGAATTAAGGCAGTTCTGAAGGCGAAAGGGGGTCAAACACAGTATTAGTATATATACACACATACATGTATATATTTAAGAAATGTATGTATTTATATACTGTATATGTATTTATATCATTTATATTACATGTAAATATATTTTTTTCCCCTTAAATATATAGGCTACATGCATGTGGTAGGATTTATATATTCATAATAAGTACACACAAATATATTATGTAAACAAACTTTTATTTTGTACCTGATTCATCACGCTGACAGCACTAATATATATCTATATATCGAGTCTCTGCAGCGTCTACTAATACAAAACTGTAAGAACCTTTATTACCTCGCTAGTGAGGAATGTCATGTTGCTTTTAAATTGCTAAACTATTTTACTGATAAAGGATGGTTGCTCAGTGTCACTGTGGGTTCTGGTTATTTTGCTGTTGTCGGTTCTAAAGACATTTAAAATAACTGAAATCATTGGGCGGAGTGATATGGAACTGTAATGCGGTCAAGACCTGCCTGAACTACTTTAGCCGTGCGCTTCCCTGAAAATAATTGCACGCCTTAGAACGTTCGTCAGCCAATCAGATTCAAGCATTCAGCAGCCCCGTACTATGAATGAATCATTTTATATATATATATATATAATGAATATATATATGAAGTGTATTTTAGATGAACAGTTTTAATGTTCAAACATTTCCGATCAGTCAGATAAAAAAAAGAAAAAAAAGAAATTATACATTAATTCATCAAAAATGCATTAAATTGATCAAAAGTGACAGTAAAGACATTTATAATGTTACAAAAGATTCTATTTCAAATAAATGCTGTTCTTTTGAACTTTCTGGTCATCAAAGATAAATAAAATTAATAATCATAAATGTTTGTTGAGCATCAGATCCTCATATGAGAATGATGTGTGAAGGGTCATGTGACACTGAAGACTGGAGTAATGATGATAAATTCAGCTTTGATCACAGGAATAAATTACACTTTACTATATATTCACATAGAGAACAGCTGATTTACACTGGAGTCATATTTCACTGTTTACTGTATTTTTTACAATTTCACATAAAATGTATTTTAGATACACAATATGAATATATATATATATATAATACCTGCAGTTATTAATAATAACAAAGTCCTTTTAATTTTTCAGCATTTTTAATGAAAAATTATACACAAAATCTGCAAACAAATGAGCTGATGGTGAATATTCAGCGCGGTTCAGTGATGCACTCGTGTGACGTCACAGCCGGACGCAGACGAGCCACACGCGGGACACGTGATCGTCAGCGCCGGGGAATCAGACGGGCGTTTCTGCCGCAGACACGGCCCACACGTGAGATGAGCGCAGGGCAGAGCGTACGACAGGACGCTGGAGGAATACACCGACAACACACGACAGCAAAACACACACGTGTGCTGACCTGGAAAACACAGGGAAGGGGTTTAGAGGGATCAGCAAAGTCACGATTAATGCAACAAATGTCAGGAACTCGAGAAATCAGTTTTCCTCGGTCTTTTGAGATCATTAACATTCAGCATTTACTGAAACAAGCTGGCAAAAACACACACAGGATGTCAATCTGTACTGTAAAATAAAGCGCTGTGTATGTCTCGTACCAGCGGACGCGTCCACACAGGAAGCGCTTTCACTCGGTGCAGTGAACACTGGTAACCCGTGTGTTTGTGTGTGTGTGTGTATCTGTGTGTGTGTCTCGTACCAGCGGACGCGTCCACACAGGAAGCGCTTTCACTCGGTGCAGTGAACACTGGTAACCCGTGTGTTTGTGTGTGTGTGTGTGTATCTGTGTGTGTGTCTCGTACCAGCGGACGCGTCCACACAGGAAGCGCTTTCACTCGGTGAAGTGAACACTGGTAACCCGTGTGTTTATGTGTGTGTGTGTGTATCTGTGTGTGTGTCTCGTACCAGCGGACGCGTCCACACAGGAAGCGCTTTCACTCGGTGAAGTGAACACTGGTAACCCGTGTGTTTGTGTGTGTGTATCTGTGTGTGTCACGTACCAGCGGACGCGTCCACACAGGAAGCGCTTTCACTCGGTGCAGTGAACACTGGTAACCCGTGTGTTTGTGTGTGTGTATCTGTGTGTGTGTCTCGTACCAGCGGACGCGTCCACACAGGAAGCGCTTTCACTCGGTGCAGTGAACACTGGTAACCCGTGTGTTTGTGTGTGTGTGTGTGTATCTGTGTGTGTGTCTCGTACCAGCGGACGCGTCCACACAGGAAGCGCTTTCACTCGGTGAAGTGAACACTGGTAACCCGTGTGTTTGTGTGTGTGTATCTGTGTGTGTCACGTACCAGCGGACGCGTCCACACAGGAAGCGCTTTCACTCGGTGCAGTGAACACTGGTAACCCGTGTGTTTGTGTGTGTGTATCTGTGTGTGTGTCTCGTACCAGCGGACGCGTCCACACAGGAAGCGCTTTCACTCGGTGCAGTGAACACTGGTAACCCGTGTGTTTGTGTGTGTGTATCTGTGTGTGTCTCGTACCAGCGGACGCGTCCACACAGGAAGCGCTTTCACTCGGTGAAGTGAACACTGGTAACCCGTGTGTTTGTGTGTGTGTATCTGTGTGTGTCTCGTACCAGCGGACGCGTCCACACAGGAAGCGCTTTCACTCGGTGAAGTGAACACTGGTAACCCGTGTGTTTGTGTGTGTGTATCTGTGTGTGTCACGTACCAGCGGACGCGTCCACACAGGAAGCGCTTTCACTCGGTGCAGTGAACACTGGTAACCCGTGTGTTTGTGTGTGTGTATCTGTGTGTGTCACGTACCAGTGGACGCGTCCACACAGGAAGCGCTTTCGCTCTGTGAAGTGAACACTGGTAACCCGTGTGTTTGTGTGTGTGTATCTGTGTGTGTCTCGTACCAGTGGACGCGTCCACACAGGAAGCGCTTTCACTCGGTGCAGTGAACACTGGTAACCCATGAAGCGTGTGTTTGTGTGTGTGTGTGTATCTGTGTGTGTCTCGTACCAGTGGACGCGTCCACACAGGAAGCGCTTTCACTCGGTGCAGTGAACACTGGTAACCCGTGAAGCGTGTGTTTGTGTGTGTGTGTATCTGTGTGTGTCTCGTACCAGTGGACGCGTCCACACAGGAAGCGCTTTCACTCGGTGCAGTGAACACTGGTAACCCATGAAGCGTGTGTTTGTGTGTGTGTGTGTATCTGTGTGTGTCTCGTACCAGTGGACGCGTCCACACAGGAAGCGCTTTCACTCTGTGCAGTGAACACTGGTAACCCGTGAAGCGTGTGTTTGTGTGTGTGTGTATCTGTGTGTGTCTCGTACCAGTGGACGCGTCCACACAGGAAGCGCTTTCACTCGGTGCAGTGAACACTGGTAACCCATGAAGCGTGTGTTTGTGTGTGTGTGTGTATCTGTGTGTGTCTCGTACCAGTGGACGCGTCCACACAGGAAGCGCTTTCACTCGGTGCAGTGAACACTGGTAACCCGTGAAGCGTGTGTTTGTGTGTGTGTGTATCTGTGTGTGTCTCGTACCAGTGGACGCGTCCACACAGGAAGCGCTTTCACTCGGTGCAGTGAACACTGGTAACCCGTGTGTTTGTGTGTGTGTATCTGTGTGTGTCTCGTACCAGCGGACGCGTCCACACAGGAAGCGCTTTCGCTCGGTGAAGTGAACACTGGTAACCCGTGAAGCGCCGCGTTCAGCGCCTGGTCTAGACTGTCTGCTAACCGCCGCTCATGTGAGTCCGGCTCTGAAACACAAGGAGAAAAGACCTGAACGAGAGCAGAACATACATCAGAACACATGTCTTGAACATTGAGGGATTTAAAGTCAGTGGCGCTGGTCTTTTCTTCTCTATTGTGCCGTATATGCGAGTGAAACGCTTCTCAAACAAGAACAAATGTAGGCGGGGCTTAATTTGGTCTGTGGGGAATTGATTGGACGGTTGTGGTCTGCTATTGGTGGATCTCATGTGAGTGACAGGTTGCCCCGCCCTCGTCATCAGAGAAGAGATGAGCTGTTATTCTGATATAAGATTATATATTGTATATAATAAGATTATAAACAATAATGATAATGTGCACCGATAAATCATTTAGAATAAACACTGCAATGTTCCATAAAAATTAAAAAAAAAGAAACGAATTTGATTTGAAAGTTGATTCTATAACCAGGAATCAGAATCTGAGTCATTTTGTAATCAAACAGCCATAGTGAACAGTGAAGCTCCGCCCCCTTTGCTGAAAGGATTATATACGGGCAGACGTGACAGACTCGTGGACCTCATCGCTGCTCAGATTCCCTGCGTGGCTGATGAGCAGATCTCTAAACACACTACTGTGCAGTCTGAATGGTTCAATTCACCTGCAAACACTTTTTTAGGAATTGCTAATACACCAGATATTGTTAACATCTCTCAGAATGGCAAAACAGTCAAACTATTTGAAGTGTCATGTGCATTTGACCTGTTTATGGAGGACTCTTCCTGCTCTAAGACTTTAAAATATCAGCCATTGGTATCTACCATTGAGAACCTTGGGTGCAAATGCCAGCTGATTGTGCTAGTGTTGGGTAGCTTAGGTCATGTGCACAGGCTGGCCATCCGTGGACTTTGCATTGGGGGGATTTCTAAAACAGGGGCCAAACAGTTGGCCAAGTACTGCTCAATCTCAGCTACTATAGGAAGCATGCTTATTTGGAAAAGGCGATGTTTAGAACTGTATAATCCATAACAATGTGCTGCCTTGTTTTAATCTGTTAGATCATTCGAACAAATTTGATTCCTAATGAAATTGACTTGTAATGTGGAATCAAATAAAGTATATAATGTGTGTGTGTGTACAGTGTGTGTGTATGTACAGTATGTTTGAGTATGTACAGTATGTGTGTGTATGTACAGTATGCGTGTATGTTTGTGCATGTACAGTATGTGTGTATGCACAGTATGCGTGTATGTTTGTGCATGTACAGTATGTGTGTGTATGTATGTACAGTGTGTGTGTGTATGTACAGTATGTGTGTATGTTTGTGCATGTACAGTATGTGTGTATGCACAGTATGTGTGTGTGTGTATGCACAGTATGTGTGTATGTTTGTGCATGCACAGTGTGTGTGTGCATGCATAGTGTGTGTGTGCATGCACAGTATGTGTGTGTGTGTGTGCATGCACAGTATGTGTGTATGTTTGTGCATGCACAGTGTGTGTGTGCATGCATAGTGTGTGTGTGCATGCACAGTATGTGTGTGTGTGTGTGCATGCACAGTATGTGTGTGTGTGTGTGCATGCACAGTATGTGTGTGTGTGTGTGCATGCACAGTATGTGTGTGTGTGTGTGCATGCACAGTATGTGTGTGTGTGTGTGCATGCACAGTATGTGTGTGTGTGTGTGCATGCACAGTATGTGTGTGTGTGTGTGCATGCACAGTATGTGTGTGTGTGTGTGCATGCACAGTATGTGTGTGTGTGTGTGCATGCACAGTATGTGTGTGTGTGTGTGCATGCACAGTATGTGTGTGTGTGTGTGCATGCACAGTATGTGTGTGTGTGTGTGCATGCACAGTATGTGTGTGTGTGTGTGCATGCACAGTATGTGTGTGTGTGTGCATGCACAGTATGTGTGTGTGTGTGTGCATGCACAGTATGTGTGTGTGTGTGCATGCACAGTATGTGTGTGTGTGTGTGCATGCACAGTATGTGTGTGTGTGTGTGCATGCACAGTATGTGTGTATGTGTGTGCATGCACAGTATGTGTGTATGTGTGTGCATGCACAGTATGTGTATGTGTGTGCATGCACAGTATGTGTGTATGTTTGTGCATGCACAGTATGTGTGTGTATGTTTGTGCATGTACAGTATGTGTGTGTATGTACAGTATGTGTGTGTATGTACAGTATGTGTGTATGTACAGTATGTGTGTGTGTGTACAGTATGTGTGTGTGTGTACAGTATGTGTGTGTGTGTGTTAATGAGAGAAAGAGAAAGAGCTGCTGGTATCGTCTATTCTGTGAAAAATTAGTATTGGAATCGTTACTTCAGTATCAATATTTTTGACAACACTAGATTGCACATAGTTTATTATTTCAGATGCCTTTTTAATAGCCTATATTATATATAAAATTCAACACACAAAAGGCACGGGTGTTCGTGTCAAGCCCTGGTTGGGAGTATATGGCACAGTATCAGTGTTGGATGTCATGACACAACTGTGGTTTATTGTGACGTTCAAACCTGAGGGAGTGTGGAGAGGAATCCTCACAGGAGTGCGGCCAGGATCAGCGCTGGTGGACGGAAAACTGGAGTCATGCCTCCTTTTAGCAGAGCGGCTCTGCGTCGGTCCGGACACGGATCCGTACGGTCTACAGTTTCTCCCGGAGTCTGTGACCTCCACGGACGCAAGTCTGGACGGCTGTGGTTTAGTCAGTAGGTTATTCCGGCTCCCGACTCCTGTGCATCCCGTCTGCAGAGCCAGGCGGTCGATACGGCTTTTGAGGAGCGGGTTGGGAAGAGGTTTAGAGCTCTGGGAGAAAGGAACGCCGGTAAACGGGTCGTTGGGCTGCCGGCCCCATGTTGCCTCTCTCTTCTGGTACTCCTCTAACGTGCTGTTATCGATGTTCATTCCGCTGGGAAGGATCATTGGGAAAACCATGAGTTCTTGTGTCAGCGGATCTAGGAATTCCTCTGGAATATCGGTTGTGATAACGGGATCCGGTTTGGGAGGTACATCAGTCGAGTGGTTTGTTGTCGTCAGGCTGTTTAGGTGTGCATCCCGAATCTTTTCCAGTTCAGACGCAGGACAGCCACGAGAAGGAGAAGCCCATACGGCGAGGGATTTGATACCCAGCGCAGACGCAGCTCCGCTGTAGGGAATGCCGATTCTGAGCTGAGCGACGGAGCCGAGTGATCCGCGGCTCCACAGCTCCTGCGCTTTAGCTCCAGCCGGCGGCGGAGGCGGAGGCTCGGCGAACGGATCTCGAGGTCTGA
>CM077211.1:37945095-37955095 GCA_039654625.1 Rhinogobio ventralis
TCAAACACTCACACACATTGACTCAAACACTCACACTCATACACACTAATACACAGTCACTCACACACGCTCACTCACTCATACACACACATTAGTTCACACGCACACACACACACACATTCATTCACACACACACACTCTCTCCGACACACACACACACACACTCTCACACACATTCACACACACACACACACACACATTCACTCAAACACTCACACACACTCACACACACTAATACACACTCACACACTCACACACGCTCGCTCGCTCACTCATACACACACATTAGTTCACACACACACACACACTCATACACACATTCTCACACATACACACACACAGTCACGCATCTCAATTTTTGAGCAGTTTGATATAACAAACAACCCTTGTTGTATCTGTGCTGGTCAAACATGTGCAACTAAGATTATTCAGTAAATCCTGCTCATATGTTATCATCATCATCATCATATTTCCTCTGGATGAAGACTCTGTCTGAGATCTCCTGTTGTGTCGTGAAGAGGTCAGTTGTGCGGTACCTTGTTGCACTGAATGGAGGTCTGGAAATGTGGCAAGCAGAGGTTGAGCACCATGATGAAGATGAAGATGAAGATGATGACGACTGCATCTACAGCTGAGAGGAGAAACACCAGAGACAGCTCAACACACACTAGAGGAAGAAACCATCAGTCATAATCAACACTAATGAAGCTAAAGCTTTAAAAATACACTACTGTAAAAGTATGTACATTATACACATCATAATACACCGATCAGGCATAACATTATGACTAATATTGTGTTGGACCCCTGACCCGTCTCTGATGGACTCCTCTAGACCTCTGAAGGTGTGCTGTGGTATCTGGCACCAAGATGTTAGCAGCAGATCCTTAAGTCCTGTAAGTTGCGAGGTGGGGCCTTGTTTGTTTAGCACATCCCACAGATGCTCGATTGGATTGAGATCAGGGGAATTTGGAGGCCAAGTCAACACCTCAAACTCGTTGTTGTGCTCCTCAAACCATTCCTGAAGCATTTGTGCTTTGTGGCAGGAGCATTATCCTGCTGAAAGAGCCACAGCCACCAGGGAATACCGTTTCCATGAAAGGCTGTACATGGTCTGCAACAATGCTTAGGTAGGTGGTACGTGTCAAAGTAACATCCACATGGATGGCAGGACCCAAGGTTTCCCAGCAGAACATTGCCCAAAGCATTACACTGCCTCCGCCGGCTTGCCTTCTTCCCATAGTGCATCCTGGTGCCATGTGTTCCCCAGGTAAGCCACGCACACGCACCCGGCCATCCACGTGATGTAAAAGAACACGTGATTCCTCAGACCAGGCCACCTTCTTCCATTGCTCCGTGGTCCAGTTCTGATGCTCACGTGCCACTGTTGGTGCTTTCGGCGGTGGACAGGGGTCAGCATGGGCACCCTGACTGGTCAGCGGCTATGCAGCCCCATACGCAACAAACTGAGATGCACTGTGTATTCTGACACCTTTCTATCAGAACCAGCATTAACTTCTGGAGCAATTTGAGCTCCAGTAGCTCGTCTGTTTGATCGGACCACACGGGCCAGCCTTCGCTCCCCACGTGCATCAATGAGCCTTGGCCGCCCATGACCCTGTCTCCGGTTCTCCACTGTTCCTTCCTTGGAGCACTTTTGATCGATACTGACCACTGCAGACCGGGAACACCCCACAAGAGCTGCAGTTTTGGAGATGCTCTGACCCAGTCGTCTAGCCATCACAATTTGGCCCTTGTCAAACTCGCTCAAATCCTTACGCTTGCCCATTTTTCACTTCACCTGTCAGAGGTCATAATGTTATGCCTGATCGGTGTATATACACTATTACGTACACAAACACACGCTCACACACACACACTCTCTCTCTCTCTCTCTCTCTTACACACACACACACACACACACACACACACACACTCTCTGGCTTTTCCAATGAACATGTGGGGAATAAAATACTATTACCGTGATACACGCTCAAAAACCTCAAAATAAATTAATAACGGCGCATAAATTACTTTATTATGTTGTGTTTGTTACTGATCAATCTGGCATCAAACATGCCTAACGATCGTGCGGACAGAAAGAGTTTAATAGACCGAGAAAACCCTAAATAAAGCACATAGCACTCCGACAATCACACTTGAGTTACACTGATGAAAACAAAACTCACCCGCAGGAGAAGAACAGCGGCGGCGCTGACGTCACAGCTGCTTCCGGGAGCACAGGGGCGCGCGCGCTCTCTGCTGCCACCCGCGGGCGGGAAACGATTCTACCAATATCTTCTTGGCTTGCGTTTAATATATTTTAAAAATATTTTGTCGAGTTTTAAATGATTGGATTTAATCATTTTAATTATTACAATACTATAAAGTAAAATATTAATGAAGCAGTTTCGAGTTATTTCCTCGCGCGCGCACTTGTTTGAACCGTTTGGACTGGAGAGGCGCGCGCAGAAATATCCACACACAACATAAACATCATCTCCCAAAACCCGTCGAAATGATACCTGTGTCCACTAATGTACAAGTATATTCATGTTAGCGAATTTATAAGTGAAACCTGAGAAGTTGAGGAGTAAACAAACCCTAAAACATTCGGATTTCGGCGTTTTACAAAAAAAGTTGACACTGTCATTACAGATTTTATTTTAAAATATGGAATCAAAATATTTTTTTTTTTGTCTAAACAGTTTCACTTCAATCGAGTTATTTATTTATTTCCATCAGAAGCACCATAAGGTAAGCTTTATTTTATATATATATATATATATATATATATATATTTCATATTTATATCAGCGGTTGATTATTATGACTGTAGCAATATATTTGTTTTGTTCTAATACAGAAAAATATAAATATACCTGTCTAAATGGTCAGGGATGTGGTATTCTTAATGGGAAATAATAATATACTTATAATGTTTATCAAATGTCTCAAAAAAGAGGTTATGGATTGATGTGTCTTTATCGTTTAATGTGTTTTTGATTGAGTGTTTTTACGCAAGTCATTACAGTAACATAAATACAAACAATAGAAGTATAAAAACATAGCATTTGTTCTCTAAATAAATTAGTTACATCATCAAATCAAATAATTACATCAGAACTACATTGAAAGGAATTTGGTTTTGGAAATTGTTGATGCATTTGAACCATTTCATAGTATTCCCTGCTGAAAAAAAATAACTAAACCCAGCTTAAGCTGGTTGTCTGGTCATAACTGGTCTAGCAGGCTGGTTTTAGAGGGGTTTGAGAACTTCTTTAGCTGGTCAGTCTGGGAGACCATCTGAAAAACCAGCTAACGGCAGCTGAAAACTGGCTTAAACCAGCTGAACACCAGTTTAAACCAGCTGAACACCAGCGTTAACCAGCTGAAAACTGTCTTAAACCAGCTGAACACCAGTTTAAACCAGCTGAACACCAGCGTTAACCAGCTGAAAACTGTCTTAAACCAGCTGAACACCAGTTTAAACCAGCTAAAACTAGCTAAACACTGGCTTAAACCAGCTAAAACCATCTGATCACCAGCTTAAACCAGTTTAAACCAGCTGAACACCAGCGTTAACCAGCTAAAACAGCAGCTTAAACCAGTTTAACACTGGTTTAAACCAGCTAAAACTAGCTAAACACTGGCTTAAACCAGGTAAAACCATCTGATCACCAGCTTAAACCAGCTGAACACCAGCGTTAACCAGCGTTAACCAGCTGAAAACTGGCTTAAACCAGCTGAACACCAGTTTAAACCAGCTAAAACTAGCTAAACACCGGCTTAAACCAGTTTAACACTGGTTTAATCCAGCTAAAACTAGCTAAACACCGGCTTAAACTAGCTAAAACCATCTGATCACCAGCTTAAACCAGTTTAAACCAGCTGAACACCAGCGTTAACCAGCTAAAACCAGCTGAACACTAGCTTAAACCAGCTAACACCAACTGAACACCAGTTTAAACCAGCTAAAACTAGCTAAACAGCGGCATAAACCAGCTAAATACCGGCTTAAACCAGCTAAAACCAGCTGAACACCAGCTAAGACCAGATGAGCACTGGCTTAAACCAGCTAAAATTAGCTAAGACCAGCCAACCAGCATAGGCTGGTTTTAGCTGTGTTTTTTTTCACCAGGTCACATTACAAAAAAACAAAGCTGAAATATTGGCTTTATTAATTCACAATAATCAGAACGATGAAATAACAGTAATTTTCATCTTTTCAAAATATTCACACGCAATATGTTGGTATACTGTAAATAACGATTTCACATAAATAACCATCATATTCACAGCCTGCCTGTCTACCCACAACACAGAACATAGCAGCAACTCTCAGAGAACCTTCCAGAAACACCAATGTAGAAGTCAAAGCACGATCGGTTGGCTTTTTTTGCACCGAATAAAAAAAATAATAAAAAAAAACTGAGACAAAAACAACTTTTCTTTTTTTCAAGTAATTCTATCTGCAGATAGGAGCCCTCTGTGTGTCGTCTCATGACCCCTGGTGTTCACGTGTAGTCACTGCAGGCAGGAGCAGTGATGATGGGAACTGATGCTCCCACGATCCCTGAAACACCAAAGCATCACTGAAGCTTCCAGATTCATTCAAATACACAGCACATCCCTCTGTGATACACACGACCGGTCCGCTTGGAATTATTACGATTTCATAAGAAGTCTCTTCTGTTCACCAAAGCTGCTTTTATTTGATCAAAAATACTTTAAAAGCAGTGAAATATGACTCCAGTGTGAATCAGCTGTTCTCTATGTGAATATATAGTAAAGTGTCATTTATTCCTGTGATCAAAGCTGCATTTATCATCATTACTCCAGTCTTCAGTGTCACATGACCCTTCACAAATCATTCTCATATGAGGATTTGCATCCAAGCCTTACATCACCAAGAGCAATGCAAAGCGTGGGATGCAGTGGGGTAAAGCGTGCCACCACTGGACTCTAGAGCAGTGAGACGTGTTCTCTGAGTGACCAATCACGCTTCTCTGTCTGCAATCCCATGGACGAGTCTGGGTTTGGCGGTTGCCAGGGGAACGGGACATGCCTGACTGCATTGTGCCAAGTGTAAAGTTTGGTGGAGGGGGGATTATGGGGTGGGGTTGTTTTTGAGGGGTTGGGCTTGGCCCCTTAGTTCCAGTTAAAGGAACTCTTAATGCTTCAGCATACCAAGACATTTTGGACAATTTCATGCTCCCAACTTTGTGGGAACAGTTTGAGGATGGCCCCTTCCTGTCCCAACATGACTGCGCTCCAGTGCACAAAGCGTCGGTCCATAAAGACATGGATGAGCGAGTTTGGTGTGGAGGAACTTGACTGGCCTGCACAGAGTCCTGACCTCATCCCGATAGAACACCTTTGGGATGAATTAGAGCGGCGACTGTGAGCCAGGCCTTCTCGTCCAACATCAGTGCCTGACCTCACAAATGCGCTTCTAGAAGAATTCCCATAAACACACTCCTAAACCTTGTGGAAAGTCTTCCCAGAAGAGTGATGATCCTTCAGAAATCATTCTAATATTATGATTTGCTGCTCAAGAAACATTTATAATTATTATCAATGTTGGAAACTGTTGGAAAACATTATTGTGATACATTAACATTAAAAATTTGGGGGTAAGAAAGAAAAAAAAGATCAAAAGTGACAGTAAAGACATTTATAATGTTACAAAATATTCCATTTCAGATAAATGCTGTTCTTTTGAACTTTCTGTTCATCAAAGAATCATAAGAAATGAAATGTGTCACAGTTTCCACAGAAATATGAACACTGATAATAATCATACATGTGTCTTGAGCATCAAATCCTCATATAAGAGTGATTTGTGAAGGGTCATGTGACACTGAAGACTGGAGTAATGATGATAAATTCAGCTTTGATTACAGGAATAAATGACACTTTACTATATATTCACATAGAGAACAGCTGATTCACACTGGAGTCATATTTCACTGTTTTACTGTATTTATGATCAGATTAATGAGCAGAAGAGACTCTTTCAGAAACTCTTGACCGGTAGTCTAGAACCGCTTTCATATCGCTGATGACCAGATATCAAAAGGTGAAAAATGTGTGCATCTCTTTAGATTTATAACTGCATTCGTCTTTCTGTCAGCTCAGCCCTCTTTAGTGCGTTTCGGGTCTCTGTTTGCACAGACGTCGATTGTCTCTGACAAAGGTTCATGTCTAAATCTCTGTGGACTCGATCCGCTCCAGGCGAGAAGGTCCCGGCCACGGAGGTGCCAGCTGATGCAGGGCCGGCGTTTTGGGATCGTCCGCGGCCGGGGACAGAGTGACGGTCACTGGGACGGGAATGGAGAGGCTGATGGGCGGCGGGGATCCGGGCGTCGTGGTCAGTTTGGCTCCGAGCTGCCCGACCCGCTCCTCCAGCGCCTGGTTCCTCTGCAGCGTCTCCACGTAGCTGAGCTGCAGCTGCGCCTGGTACTTCAGCACGCGCTCTTTCTCGTCCTGCCAGGTGTGGCGCTCCTGAGCGAAGGTGAGCGCCTGCCGCTCGCGCTGCTGCCGCTCCAGACACAGCTCGCCCTGCAGATGCTCCAGCTGCCGCCGCAGCTCGCCCGCCTCCTGCCGCTGCGCCTTGGCCTCGTCGCTCTGCAGGCTGAGGAAGGTGTCGACGGTGGCGCTGAGGGGCGCGAGCGTGGCGGTCAGGGGTTCGGGCGTGCGGGGCGAGTGCAGTCCGGCCCACGGTAAACTGCTGCTGCCGCTGATAGCGCTCAGAGCCGCGGCGTGTTCATTCCTGCAGCTCAGCTCGCTCAGAGCCCGTTTCAGTCCCAGAACCTCGGCCTCAAACACCACCAGCTTGTCACGCAACATCGACACCTGCAGACACACCAAACCATATTAATACAATTCACATATTTCACTGCTCATCACTGCGTTTGGTCAAAAATACTGTAAAAATTGTGAAATGTTATTATGATTTAAAACAGTTGTTTACTTGTCTTTTATTTTACTTTACTTTAATAACACTGATGATCTCTTCAGCTCCTGTTAGTGGGTGGGATATATTAGGCAGCAAGTGAACATTTTTTCCTCAAAGTTGATGTGTTAGAAGCAGGAAAAATGGGCAAGCGTAAGGATTTGAGCGAGTTTGACAAGGGCCAAATTGTGACGGCTAGACGACTGGGTCAGAGCATCTCCAAAACTGCAGCTCTTGTGGGGTGTTCCCGGTCTGCAGTGGTCAGGATCTATCAAAAGTGCTCCAAGGAAGGAACAGTGGAGAACCGGAGACAGGGTCATGGGCGGCCAAGGCTCATTGATGCACGTGGGGAGCGAAGGCTGGCCCGTGTGGTCCGATCAAACAGACGAGCTACTGGAGCTCAGATTGCTCAAGAAGTTAATGCTGGTTCTGATAGAAAGGTGTCAGAATACACAGTGCATCTCAGTTTGTTGTGTATGGGGCTGCATAGCCGCTGACCAGTCAGGGTGCCCATGCTGACCCCTGTCCACCGCCGAAAGCACCAACAGTGGCACGTGAGCATCAGAACTGGACCACGGAGCAATGGAAGAAGGTGGCCTGGTCTGAGGAATCACGTGTTCTTTTACATCACGTGGATGGCCGGGTGCGTGTGCGTGGCTTACCTGGGGAACACATGGCACCAGGATGCACTATGGGAAGAAGGCAAGCCGGCGGAGGCAGTGTGATGCTTTGGGCAATGTTCTGCTGGGAAACCTTGGGTCCTGCCATCCATGTGGATGTTACTTTGACACGTACCACCTACTTAAGCATTGTTGCAGACCATGTACAGCCTTTCATGGAAACGGTATTCCCTGGTGGCTGTGGCTCTTCCAGCAGGATAATGCTCCTGACACAAAGCACAAATGGTCCAGGAATGGTTTGAGGAGCACAACAACGAGTTTGAGGTGTTGACTTGGCCTCCAAATTCCCCAGATCTCAATCCGATCAAGCATCTGTGGGATGTGCTGAACAAACAAGTCTGATCCATGGAGGCCCCACCTTGTAGCTTACAGGACTTAAAGGATCTGCTGCTAACATCTTGGTGCCAGATACCACAGCACACCTTCAGGGGTCTAGAGGAGTCCATGCCTCGACGGGTCAGGGGACCAACACAATATCAGGTATGTACTTTGACTTTTAAATTGATAATTTTTTCTCTCTAGACGTAGCTCTGGTTCCTCCTTCTATGAGCGTCTGTGGGATTGTTTCATCTGTTTTTGGTCCAGCGTCTGATCAGCACATGCTCCTCAACAACACATGATTTGAGGGATCATTCATGTCTGAAGCACAAATACATCTTTAATATTTAGTGATAGAGGCTTCAGCACAGCACTAAGTATCAGCATTAGTTATACTTTTATTAAATAAGCATAGTATGTGTGTAACACTTCATATCAGTTAAATCATTGTATATGCGTATGTGTGAAGCGTTTGTGCGTGTACCTCTGTCAGCGTTCTCTTCAGTTCTCCTTCACATCTCTCCAGCTCTCGGCTCTTGTTGGCGTACGAGTCCTTCAGGCCGATCATGGTCTCCTCGCGCTCCTTCAGCTGGGCATTGAGCTCCTTCAGCTGACCCCTGAGGGCCACCATCTCTCCGGCGCGCTGCGTCACCTCGTTCTGACTCTCCCGCAGCTGCTGCTTCAGCAGAGAGATCTCGCCCGCTTTCTGACACAGCTACGCAAACCAAACACAAGTCAGTCCGGAGCGTTTTGTCTGTTTACTTGAAATACTCCCAAGAGTTCAGTCACTATAATAATTAATATACAAAAAGTTTGGTCTTTTAATGTGTCTGAAAGAGTCTCTCCTGCTCACCAAAGCTGCGTTTATGATCATAAATACAGTAAAACAGTGAAATATGACTCCAGTGTGAATCAGCTGTTCTCTATGTGAATATATAGTAAAGTGTAATTTATTCCTGTGATCAAAGCTGAATTTATCATCATAATAAATCATAATGCTCTAATCTATGATTATTATCAATGTTCATATTTTTGTGGAAACGGTGATGCATTTTATTTCTCAGGATTCTCTGATGAACAGAAAGATCAAAAGAACAGCATTTATTAGAAATATAATCTTCTGTAACATTATAAATGTCACTTTTGATCAGTTTAATGTCCTTGATGAATAGTGTTAATATATATTTTTAAATGTTACTTACCACAAACTTTTCAATGGTAGTAAAATCAGAGTGTATCACAATTTCCACACAAATATGGAGAAGCACAATTTTTTTCAACAATAAAAATAAGATATGTAATAATATTTCACTGTTTTTAATGTATTTTAATAAAATAAATGCAGCCTTGGTGAACATAAGAAACATAAAAGTAAAAATCTTAATTATTTCAAACTTTTGACCAGTAATATATACAGTATATTATACGTAAAATGCTATACTTTCTTTCAATTTTGTATATATTTTTATTTGGCACAATCACAGAAACCTCCGTTAATAGTCGCGTGTTATGTAGCTAAACAAATAAAATATTAAGTATTTTAAGTAATTTTTTATAATTTAATTCATTAGAGCATTGGTGTTCAATGTATCAAATACAATATTTGATATTTCTTTTATTTTTATTATTTTTATTTTAAAATGATGTATTTAAATGTTACATTTTTATAATTTAGTTCATTATTTAGAGCCTTCGTGTTCGATTACTGATGAATACAAAATTCCGTATTTCTTTTATTTTGATTGTTTTTATATTAAATGCTTATTTAAATGTTCCTCTGACCTCCCACTTGGTCTCCTCCAGGCGGGGCAGGATATCCGCCTGCTCCTTGCGGTAATCCAGGCACTTTCTCTCCAGCTCCTCTCTCTGGGCGAGCAGGGCGCTGATCTCCTCCTGCAGGCGGCCCTTGTCCTGCTGCAGCCGGCCGATGTGGGCCTGCAGGGCCTGTTGCGTGCGCTGGGCCCGATGGGTGACCTGCTGCAGCCGCCCGGCGTAGTTCTGCCGCAGCTCCTCCATCTCGCGCTCCCACACGCGCTGCTTCTCC
>CM077211.1:37957595-38017595 GCA_039654625.1 Rhinogobio ventralis
TCCATCCATCCATTCATCCATCTTTTTGTCCATTTGTCTGACCATCCATCCGTCCATCCATCCATCCCTCCATCCATCCATCCATCCATCCCTCCATCCATCCATCCATCCATCCATCCATCCATCTTCCGCTTCAGTCGTACCTGCTCAAGTTTTCCAGAGACAGCGAGGATCTTGGGTGGTGTGCGACTGTCTCTCTTGGAGTTGTTTCCATCTCTGCCCTTTACCGGAGCCACACCGCCATGGTTCTTCTCCGCGCTGCGGCCAACAACATTACCGCAAGCATCCACAGACACTCCTCCCCCAGTCCGGTGTCCATCCCTGCGGCCCGTGGTGTTTCCCTCCAGCTTGTTCCCGTTGGCAGGAACCCTTTCCAGGCGGGACGAGGCGATGTTGAGCTGGCCTCGATCCGTAGTGGTGCTGCTTCCGCCTCTTTCATCGCTGGAGCCCTCCGATGTGGATGGGGGCGCGTGGAGACGCTCGGCGCTGCAGCTGCGGTCGGAGGGGCCGCGGCGGGACAGGGGCGGGCCACGAGGGAGGGTGGTGCGTGTGCCCACGCTCTTCATGGCAAACTCCTGCTCACCGGCCACCCCGCTGCCTACACTACCCATGCTGGGGGAACCAGAGCGTCACTCAACCCCGCAACCCTTCGCAGGGGCCATCACAGCTGCCGGACATCCAGACAGACACTGCAGCGACAACAGAGGTGAGACATTTAGCAGATTCTATTTTAAATAAATGCTGTTCTTTTGAACTTTCTATTCATCAAAGAATCCTGAAAAATACAATGCATCAGTTTCCACAAAAAAAACATCATCCTGCAAGCTTTTTGAACTCATGATGACAACATTTACTAGAACTGATCATGCTCTGTTGTATATATTGTGGTAAATTTTGACTTGATGTAGAATATAATAGATAATCTGTTAGGGGAATAGATTTTTCACTAAAGATGTACACTCACCTAAAGGATTATTAGGAACACCTGTTCAATTTCTCATTAATGCAATTATCTAATCAACCAATCACATGGCAGTTGCTTCAATGCATTTAGGGGTGTGGTCCTGGTCAAGACAATCTCCTGAACTCCAAACTGAATGTCAGAATGGGAAAGAAAGGTGATTTAAGCAATTTTGAGCGTGGTATGGTTGTTGGTGCCAGACGGGCCGGTCTGAGTATTTCACAATCTGCTCAGTTACTGGGATTTTCACGCACAACCATTTCTAGAGTTTACAAAGAATGGTGTGAAAAGGGAAAAACATCCAGTATGCGGCAGTCCTGTGGGCGAAAATGCCTTGTTGATGCTAGAGGTCAGAGGAGAATGGGCCGACTGATTCAAGCTGATAGGAGAGCAACTTTGATTGAAATAACCACTCGTTACAACCGAGGTATGCAGCAAAGCATTTGTGAAGCCACAACACGCACAACCTTGAGGCGGATGAGCTACAACAGCAGAAGACTCCACCGGGTACCACTCATCTCCACTACAAATAGGAAAAAGAGGCTACAATTTGCACGAGCTCACCAAAATTGGACAGTTGAAGACTGGAAAAATGTTGCCTGGTCTGATGAGTCTCGATTTCTGTTGAGACATTCAGATGGTAGAGTCAGAATTTGGCGTAAACAGAATGAGAACATGGATCCATCATGTCTTGTTACCACTGTGCAGGCTGGTGGTGGTGGTGTAATGGTGTGGGGGATGTTTTCTTGGCACACTTTAGGCCCCTTAGTGCCAATTGGGCATCGTTTAAATGCCACGGCCTACCTGAGCATTGTTTCTGACCATGTCCATCCCTTTATGACCACCATGTACCCATCCTCTGATGGCTACTTCCAGCAGGATAATGCACCATGTCACAAAGCTCCAATCATTTCAAATTGGTTTCTTGAACATGACAATGAGTTCACTGTACTAAAATGGCCCCCACAGTCACCAGATCTCAACCCAATAGAGCATCTTTGGGATGTGGTGGAACGGGAGCTTCGTGCCCTGGATGTGCATCCCACAAATCTCCATCAACTGCAAGATGCTATCCTATCAATATGGGCCAACATTTCTAAAGAATGCTTTCAGCACCTTGTTGAATCAATGCCACGTAGAATTAAGGCAGTTCTGAAGGCGAAAGGGGGTCAAACACAGTATTAGTATGGTGTTCCTAATAATCCTTTAGGTGAGTGTATATTACACCTGTGGCATGCTGTAGCTATAGTTTTTTTAACTGTTTAGGTTGCTATTTTTCATAGCATGATATAGAGGAGGTCTTGCCTGTAATTATGTCCTTATTGTAACAAATGCTGTAGTTAAACAATTACAAGAACTGTTACTTTTTCATAAGGGCAAGAAAGAGCTTTAATGTCTGGACCTTCTTGAATTATTGACTAAACAATTAGTTTTCCCCATGTGCTAATAATGACAGATATTAGGAAAAACCTGGCTTTCAGAGATTCCAAGGGATGACAGGAAATGAACATGTTCAGTATAATAAAATATACACTATATTGCCAAAAAAATATTGGGCCGCCCCTCCAGATCCCTGAGTTCAGGTGTTCAATCCCTTCATGGCCACAGGTGTATAAATCAAGCACTAGGCATGCAGACGCTTCTACAAACATTTGTGAAAGAATGGGTCGCTCTCAGGAGCTCAGTGAACTCAAGCGTGGTACCGTGATAGGTTGCCACCTGTGCAATAAGTCCATTCCTGACATTTCCTCACTCCTAAATATTCCACGCTCAACTGTTAGTGGGATTATAACAAAGTGGAAGCAATTGGGAACAACAGCAACTCAGCCACGAAGTGATAGGCCACGTAAAATCACAGAGCGGGGTCAGCGCATGCTGAGGGTCACAGTGTGCAGAAGACGCCAACTTTCTGCAGAGTCAAGAGCTCCAGACCTCCAAACTTCTGTGGCCTTCAGATGAGCTCAAGAACAGTGTGTAGAGAGCTTCATGGAATGGGTTTCCATGGCCGAGCAGCTCATCCAGGCCTTACATCACCAAGAGCAATCCAAAGCGTGGGATGCAGTGGGGTAAAGCGCGCCGCCACTGGACTCTAGAGCAGTGAGACGTGTTCTCTGGAGTGACCAATCATGCTTCTCTGTCTGCAATCCCATGGACGAGTCTGGGTTTGGCGGTTGCCAGGGGAACGGGACATGCCTGACTGCATTGTGCCAAGTGTAAAGTTTGGTGGAGGGGGGATTATGGGGTGGGGTTGTTTTTCAGGGGTTGGGCTTGGCCCCTTAGTTCCAGTGAAAGAAACTCTTAATGCTTCAGCATACCAAGACATTTTGGACAATTTCATGCTCCCAACTTCCTGTCCCAACATGACTGCGCTCCAGTGCACAAAGCGTCGGTCCATAAAGACATGGATGAGCGAGTTTGGTGTGGAGGAACTTGACTGGCCTGCACAGAGTCCTGTCCTCATCCCGATAGAACACCTTTGGGATGAATTAGAGCGGAGACTGCGAGCCAGGCCTTCTCGTCCAACATCAGTGCCTGACCTCACAAATGCGCTTCTAGAAGAATGGTCAAAAATTCCCATAAACACACTCCTAAACCTTGTGGAAAGCCTTCCCAGAAGAGTTGAAGCTGTTATAGCTGCAAAGGGTGGGCCAACTCCATATTAAACCCTACGGATTAAGAATGGGATGGCATTAAAGTTCATGTAAAGGCAGGTGTCCCAAACTACAATATAGTGTAGTTTGACTTCCTATGGCACTTTGTAAACAAGTGATTGTTAACTAGAGGCTACTTTATTGCAGTTATGTTATCAACCAACTTTCCATGTGTGTACCATTTTGCAAAAATAAACAAAGAAATAAACCTCACGAGGGAGCATACTCCGAATGAATGTTCAAAACAAAACTACGCTGAAGGAGAAAAAATCCTTGATAGATCCAATCCACTTTGTTTTCCACTGTTTTTCAATAAATTATCAAATAAATTCAGCCTTTGTGAGCAGAAAAGACTTCTTTCAAAAACCTTTGAAACTCTAAAAAGTTTTCTGCCCACCCCAAACCTTTCAATGGCATTGTACAAATATGCAAGTTGCGAAAAATGCGTTTTGATTACGATCATAGATTACGAAATGCAGACAGTAATTAGCATGATAAGAGTTGCTCAGAAAGATTCACAAAGCATTCTTAAGAATAACATATTACAAGTGCAAATGAATGCTCCATTTCTTTAGAAAACTCAGAGTTCTGGACTCCTGTCGAGCCAGTCACAACGAAAGTAGTGTGTATCCTTATTCTTATTATGATAATTTGTAGGCAACGCTAAAAAAAGGTGAGTTGATTAGTGAGTCTTCAACAAAAAAAAAGACATGCAATCAGATAAACACCAAAGCCTTTCATCATTTTCTTAAGAAAACTTTTCTTACGCATTGCACTTACAAACTTCTTTGGATTTATCTTTCTGAAAGGGTCATAACACACACAGTTTCTGCCAGTCTCATGTTAATCTTGAGTATCTATAGAGTAGTGTTGATCCTTCATATCTCCCAAGAGTCTTTAGTTTATCATATTCATAAAAGACAGATACACTGTACCGATTCTTTCAGAAAACAGCCGAGCTCGTGGAGGCGTGCAGTGGGCGGAGCTAAAGAGACACACACACAGACACTGCATAACTCTTGATTCTCTACACGTTGGTGTTGTTCACATTATATGCACTTATGCGCCGATTGCCAACAAAACACACACATTTGATGCAGTTTCACTCACGCCTGCGGTTTCCACTCATGACCGGGAACAAACACACACACTTGCAGAACTCCGGAAACACAAACTGCATCCACTGTTCCCTTAACGCTGGGTTATTTGGGAAGCTGAACAAGGTGATCTTTCCCTCACACCAGAAACACACTTCTTTAGTGACATTGTTGATCTCGTGTCTCAAAACACAACGCCAGCGCCGCCGACGGCTCCCGTAACCCGAACGAAGCTCGTTGATGGACGCTCTCTTGCTCTCGCTCTCGCTCTGTGTGTGTGTGCTCATCCGGGAGAAGTGCCCATATAAGGAATTCCACCCTTTATGACATCATACAGGGCCATACTCGAAAAAAACTTGTTTGAAACCTGAAGGAGTGTGTTTGGCACAGAAATACTCCGTCATACGTCCAACTCATCTTTTTTATTTTTCATTTTGTCCATGTCTATCATGAGAATCCACTCTTTAACAGTGTAAATAAGGCAGAATGCAGGAAATAGTATTAGACTTAAGACTTAGTATTAACTTATTTCTTAAGATTTTCATGAAACGCAGTGGAGAGTGTCTGTGCGTTAACAGTTGTGCTCATGCAACAGTTTTCTTCTCATCTTTAGGTGTTTTTGCATGATCTCCAACCATAAACAAGTGCATTTATAATAATGCACAAATAACCAAACCCACAGTGACCGTACGGACGGATGCAGTGAAGACCCAGATGTGTGTTTGACACGGGTAATGATCATGTTGATGCCACGGAAGACTCTGAATGAGTTGCACCGCCGTGTCCGACCAACAGGGGCTTCACACTCCAGTGCTTTGGCATTACCTCATCTGTTCTCTCACTTACACATCTCACACACACACTTGCACCTTGGCTTGTTATGGGCCACGAGGTGACTATGTGTGGCTTTGTGTGTGAGGGAAATCAGGATGCATGAGCAAACTTTTATCTGAGGCCTCGAGTCCTCCTGAAAACCCTCAGCCACAAGTTCTCATGCACGAGCATCTGAGCGGTCAGTATCTGGTCCACCTGTGTGTCTAAACACAAAAGATTGCATGGCCTTTCATGTGCTGTGTTGTGTCTGAGCAGAGAGCATGCATCTTAATATAGCACACTCTCCATTTTCTGCCCAAGCCTCTGAATGCACACACACACAAACAAAGACGCAGCATGAAGATGAAACCCTGCCTTTTCCCTCCTTCAGTGCATTACATAATGCGTCCTCGCTGGCTTTATCTGCGCGCGAGAGAATGGAGGTCTTCACACTGGTTATTATGATGCGTGCGCGTACTCACTGTTTCAGCACCGCGGACAGCGACGCGCGTCACATCGGCCGCGTTCGTTCACCGTCGCGGGTCCATCAAACCGAGCGCTGTTTAAATTGACAGGAGCGGGTCTCTCTCGGATGATGATGATGATGATGATGATAGTCAGCGGATGCGTGTATCAGCTGAGCCACACACCCACCTCCGCCCCGCCCCTCTGTCGCACGTCAGCCACGCCCCCAGAAACGCTAACGGCACTGCGCATGTGCGTAGTATATGGCGTGAAGTCAGTCAGGCCGCGACGTGCGCATGCGCGCTGCGTGATCCATCATCCTGACAGAGGCCATAACAAGGATGTGAAATATTATCTATTTTGCATTCGTTTTCCCTCAAACATCTTGTTTAGGAGGTTCAAAATAATGAGTTTTTGCTGACCACAACATTTTCTTTATTAATCCAATGACGAGCTGTGACCACAAGTATATTTAGATTGCTGTTAAGAAAAATAGATTAAATTATTACATTTACATTTTATAATTCAATTTTTTGTTATTTATTTTAATGTTACATTTTGTATGATTTAGTGTTTTTTATTTTTTATTTATTTTTTAATTTTGTGTTTTATTTTAATTGATTTTATTAATTGATTTTAATTGTATATATTTATGATTTAATTTTTAGCGGGTTATTTTTGTGTTTTCATTTTTTAATTGTTTATCTATTTTAATGTTACATTTTATGATTTAATTTTATTAAGTGTTTTTATTTTAAATATATTTTTTTATTTTAAGTAAGTGTTTTAATTTAATTGTTTTAATTTATTTATTTTTATTTGATATATTTATGATTTAATTTTTAGTTAATGTTTTATTTTAATAGGTTTTTATTGTAATTTGACATTTGTATGATTTCACTTTTAGCGTTTTTTTATTTTAAAATTATTTATTTTTTGTAATTTAAATTTTTTATAATTACATTTTTAGTAAGTGTTTTATTTTAATTGATTTTATTTATTTATTTTAATTTTATATATTTATGATTTAATTTTTAGCGGGTTATTTTTGTGTTTTCATTTTTTAATTGTTTATCTATATAATTATATTTTTTGTGTTTTATTTTTTGTGTTAATTTTAAATTGTTTATTTTAATGTTAAATTTTTATGATGTAATTTTTATTAAGTGTTTTTATTTTAAATTATATATATATTTTTCATTTTAAGTAAGTGTTTTATTTTAATTGTTTTATTTATTTATTTTATGTATTTATGATAAAATGTTTAGTAAAGGTTTTATTTGAATAGGTTTTATTGTATGATTTCATTTTTAGTGTTTTATTTTGTAGTTATTTTTATTTATAATTACATTTTTAGTATGTTTTATTTTTTTGTTTTAATTTTAAATTATTTATTAAAATTTTTATGATTTAATTTTTAGTGTTTTCATTTTAATTGGATTTATTTATTTATTAATTTTAATATTTCATGATTTAATTTTTAGTAAATGTTTTATTTTAATAGGTTTTTATAGGTAAAAATAAAAAATTCTTTTTTATTTGTATGTTTCGCGGCGCGTTTGGTGCCATCTAGTGGATTAGAGGAACATACAGCTGTAGTTGTGCTGTATCATTCATTTATTAAGGGAAAACACTAAAGATGTAGTGGATAAAATAAGTCTAAATATCATTTGAATATTCTTTGTTTTGAAATCGAACGATTCGAAATGATTGAATTGACTCGCTCTGACCATTTGTGTTCATGTTAGTGTTTGTGTTTATTTAAAGGTTAACATTGATGATCTCATGCATGAGTGTGTTTTCCCTTCCAGGAGCTGCAGGAGCTTTCACACACACGTCTCCATTCACAACTTCACTGATGACATCACCAGCAGCTGTTGCCATGGGAACCGGCTCCGTGTGTCATGTGACAGGAAGAAAAGCCTGTAAGTGTTCATGTCAGGTCATATTTGGAGAATCACTGTTCAAATATTTATTTCAAAATGGTATTCACTAAAAACAATATCATTAAAAATACAGAACTTTAATCAAAAACATATTATTCTGCTTGCTTGCACCATAAACGCTTCACATAATAATCTAATATGCCTTTACACCAGCAATAAATTATATTTATTTGATTGTTTGATTATTAATATGGTGATTATCTGTAAAGTGGACAGTGAATTAATAAATCAAATTTTTGACAACCTGCTATTTATTATTTTATGATTTACATTAAATACCGAGCGTTCATATTGATGGTTTTATTTTTAAATTATTTATTTTAATTTTACGTTTTTTTTTTCAGTTTCAGTTTTTTATTTTTGTTTTCATTTTTTAAAATTGTTTATCTATTTTAATTTGACATTGTTTTATTTTTTGTGGTTTAATTTTCAAATTGTTTATTTTTATGATTTAATTTTAGTAAGTGTTTTATTTTAATAGTTTTTATTTATTTATGTTTATTTTATATTTGCATTATTTAATTTCTTGTAATTGTTTTTATTTTTTAAATAATTATTGTACTTTTAACATTTTAGGACTAAATTGTTTAGTAAGTGTTTTATTTTAATTGTTTTGATTTTTAGTGTTTATTTATTTTAATTTAATCCATTATGTTTTAATGTTTAATTAGTGCTTTATTTTAATAGTTTTTAATTGTAATTAAAAAAAATATGATTTTGATTATTATTATGATTTTTAGTGTTTTATTTATTATTTATTTTTATTTTACATGTTTATGGTTACATTTTAATTGTTTTATTTTAATTGTTTTTATTTTAAAATTATTTAGTTTTTATGATTAATTTTTTTAAGTGTTTTATTTTAATTGTTTAGATTTTTGGTTTATTTATTTATTGTAATAATAATTTTTTATTACAATTGTTTTTTTATTTTTTAGTTATTTAGTTTTTGTTTTTTTATTTTTTATAATTACATTTTTAAAATTGTTTTATTTATATATTATTACATATATATTATATTATTATTTTAAAAGTTTCAGTTTTTTATTTTTATGTTTTAAGTTTAGTTAGTTTTATTTTAATAGTTTTTATATATTTATTTATTTTTATTATGGTTTAATGTTTAGTGTTTTATTTTAAAATTATTTATTAATTATAAAATAAAATATTTTATTATTTATTTATTTTGTTATTAAGTGTTTTATTTAAATTGTTTTGATTTTTGGTTTATTGTAATTTTTGTACAAATTTAATTTGTAAAGTGCTTTATTTATTTAATAGGTTTTTATTGTAATTTTTCATTTTTAGCATTTTATTTTAATTGTTTTTATTTTTAAATGATTTAGCTTTTGTAATTGTAATTTTTTATAATTACATTTTTATTTATAATTAGTTTTATTGTTTATTTATTTTATGTTACCATATGTAATAATGCGCTTATTTTATGATTTACCTCACATACCATATACTTTTACACACTCTTCAGTTATTAACAATCAATAGCAAGACCTGTGTTTAAGAATAAATCTGGTCATTTGAATGATTCTTCATGAATCTAGAACACTGTCATTGATTTTATTAAATATTCTCTGGGTTTTCCTCTGTATTTCACCACTAGATGTCCTCGTTTACACACACAAACTCCACACACACCAGGAACATTCATTTATTTATTCTATAAAAACAGATTTGCAGATTTTTAACATAGACTTAAAATGAATAAAAGAATAGAAATCTATCAACATGACTTTCTGTCTTGTTTTCCAGCACAATGGAAGCTGATGTGTGTATGTACAGAAGCTGTGGGTGTGAATCCTAAAGCTCGTAGAAGTCCAGGTGCGCGCCGGACAGGTAGGTGTTGTCCAGCAGGAGCTTCAGGAGTTTGGATCCGGACTCCTGGCAGGACAGCAGCTGGCGCTCGGAGAACATGGAGGAGAAGGAGCGCCGCAGGTCCAGGTCTCCGGAGAAGCGCCGCGCCTGAAGCTGCATGTCCGTGTCCAGAGGACCTGCGGTCAGAGGGAGTCCAGCACACGCTCAGTGACCACAAACACACGCAAGACCTCTCAGAAAAACAGAGTGACTTCCATACGCACGGTCTATAATCCCCCTGAGGTTTTAAATTAATATTTCAGTCATTTCACGGTGATCACATGACATGCAGGTAAAAAAATACAATATTTCATCTTTTTTAGTAATTTTTTAAACCATGCAACAAGCAGAAACAATGTGACTATATGTAATTTCTGCATGTCTGGTTTAAGGTACAGAAGAGCGGTCATCAGAACGGCACACGGCACTCACCCGGGGCGTAATTCAGCACTCGGACATCCGGCTCCTCCTCGGCCAACACCCGGAACATCATGTCGCGGGCGGCCTTGCCGGTGCAGTACAGGACCCATGACGGGAAGGGCTTCAGCGCACACAGAGAGCTGATGTTGACCACCGTACGCCGCAGGCCGAGACGACGAGGAAACGCCTGCAGAACGCCAGCCGTCAGACTGAGAGCGCCGCTCACGTTGAGCGCCAGGTAATGGTTCACCTCCGCGGGGTCCGTGAACGACTGAGCGAAGCGAGACACGTCGCCCAGAGAGGCTGAAAAGAAAGAGGAGACGTTACATTACAAGAGAACGATCAGATACACAGCAAACAGGGAACGTCCAGTAACGTTAATAGAATGTTTGTTTAAAGTTATCTGGTCTTTAATAATGTTCTCAAAACGTTAGCACAAAAACGTTATTTATACACTATATTGCCAAAAGTATTGGGACCAAGTCCCTGAGTTCAGGTGTTCAATCCCTTCATGGCCACAGGTGTATAAATCAAGCACTAGGCATGCAGACGCTTCTACAAACATTTGTGAAAGAATGGGTCGCTCTCAGGAGCTCAGTGAACTCAAGCGTGGTACCGTGATAGGTTGCCACCTGTGCAATAAGTCCATTCCTGACATTTCCTCACTACTAAATATTCCACGCTCAACTGTTAGTGGGATTATAACAAAGTGGAAGCGATTGGGAACAACAGCAACTCAGCCACGAAGTGATAGGCCACGTAAAATCACAGAGCGGGGTCAGCGCATGCTGAGGGTCACAGTGTGCAGAAGACGCCAACTTTCTGCAGAGTTAATAGCTACAGTCCTCCAAACTTCTGTGGCCTTCAGATGAGCTCAAGAACAGTGTGTAGAGAGCTTCATGGAATGGGTTTCCATGGCCGAGCAGCTCATCCAAGCCTTACATCACCAAGAGCAATGCAAAGCGTGGGATGCAGTGGGGTAAAGCACGCCGCCACTGGACTCTAGAGCAGTGAGACGTGTTCTCTGGAGTGACCAATCACGCTTCTCTGTCTGCCAATCCCATGGACGAGTCTGGGTTTGGCTGTTGCCAGGGGAACGGGACTTGACTGACTGCATTGTGCCAAGTGTAAAGTTTGGTGGAGGGGGGATTATGGGGTGGGGTTGTTTTTCAGGGGTTGGGCTTGGCCCCTTAGTTCCAGTGAAAGGAACTCTTAATGCTTCAGCATACCAGGACATTTTGGACAATTTCATGCTCCCAACTTTGTGGGAACAGTTTGGGGATGGCCCCTTCCTGTCCCAACATGACTGCGCTCCAGTGCACAAAGCGTCGGTCCATAAAGACATGGATGAGCGAGTTTGGTGTGGAGGAACTTGACTGGCCTGACCTCACAAATGCGCTTCTAGAAGAATTCCCATAAACACACTCCTAAACCTTGTGGAAAGCCTTCCCCGTAGAGTTAAACCCTACGGATTCAGAATGGGATGGCGTTAAAGTTCATGTGCATGTAAAGGCAGGCGTCCCAAAACTTTTGGCAATATAGTGTATGTTGTTTATGGAACTTTTTTTAAATGTAACTTGTTTCAGTACGCTTAGAGAACATTCAAAAATAATATTCCCATAATGTTTGAAGATTGGAATGCTCCCTTCAGCACACCTGCGTTGTTGATCAGAAGTAAGTGGTCCATCTCAGTTGAGGACGTCTCTTTAGCCGCTTGAACGGTTTTCTCCACGCCTTCCGCCTCCTCCAGATCCGCCTGCACACAGTGGACGTCCAGCTTCTTCTGCCCGCCGTACAGGGTCACGATGTCCTCCTTCAGCTCGTTCAGCTGGTCTGCCGTCCGGGCCACCAGCAGCAGGACAGATCGGGGCTTCAGCAGGCAGCTCAGCTGGAGCGCCAGTGTCCGCCCGTAGCCTTTGGATGCTCCCGTGATGATGCACAGAGCTTTTCCCAGATCCCTGGGCTCCAGAGAGATCAAGTCTTCCATTGTGGGACACTGACGAAAAGCCTTCAGAAAGCCTGGAAGTGGATGATGGTGCGACTCAGCGGCGCGGTGCTTTATGTCGAGTGACTCCCAGAGGAATGAATCCATTTCACACTCAAGATCATCCACAAAGAGAGCATGAACGAGTAAAATGTGACGAGTTATGCATGATAGAAAACTAGGACAAGCATTCTTACATTAAGACACATTTACTGGAGAAGCAAAATGACTGAAGATATTAAAACCGTTATGACAAGTAAATTCTGGAGTCTTGAATCTTGTTTTCCCTTTGAATTATGATTATTTTTCTGACTCCACTGACGGATATTTGCTCTTGTTTTACAAACTCACTTAATTTTGCTTCTCCAGTAAATGTGTCTTACATTGTCAGTAGTTTTTTACTTTTTTTTTTTTAAAGGAATGAATGCTTTTATTCTTTAAGGACGCATTAAATTGATCAAAAGTGACATTTATAATGTTACAAAAGATTATATTTCAGATAAATGCTGTTCTTTTGATCTTTCTATTCATCAGAGAATCATGAAAAATAAAATGCATCACAGTTTCCACAAAAATATGAACATAAAAAGCACAAATTATGACATAAAAAGTCAAAATTATAACTGAAAAATCATCTCGTTTTCCCTTTGAATGGAGTTTATTTTTCTGACTCCATTGGCTCATATTTGTTCTTTTTTTAAGCACAAACTCACTTCATTTTGCTTGTAAATGCATCTTAAATTTCAGAATGTTTATATATTTGTGCTGGAAAACCAGATTTAACTAAAGAATCTTAGCCAAACTCACTTTAAATCACAATCAAATGAGAAAAACAAGTAATTTATGAGACGGGAACCAGCGCGAGTGGAAGTGTAAATGCAGAACTGGACAGAAAACACATTCTCTTTCAGAAGAAGCACAAGCAGAACTATATAATTATGATATATGAATTATATCAACAGTGAAGTGTGTCTAATGTCCGTCACTAATGGCCAGCGCAGCAGATGTCCATGTGTTCTCATGCGGCGGTCAGGGGAATATTCGGTCACTGACGGATGAATAAAACAAAGCAAATAAATCAGTAGAAAGTTGGACAGTTTACAGATGATTCCTTTAACTCTATAACACAATGCAGTTCATAAATGCATTCTTATTAACACTGTACACTGGGCCATATTAGAAAACATGTTTTGTCAGATAAACTGAGATTTATTGCCACGTTTGATTATCATACACATGAGGGGTTTGTCTTGGTGAAGCTTCCAGGACACAGAAAACACAGATAATAATCACAGAGCCTGCGTTTATGGTCATAAATACAGTAAAGCAGTGAAATATGACTCCAGTGTAAATCAGCTGTTCTCTATGTGAATATATAGTAGTTTAATTTATTCCTGTGATCAAAGCTGAGTTTATCATCATTACTCCAGTCTTCAGTGTCACATGACCCTTCACACATCATTCTCATATGAAACAAACATTTATGATTATTATCAAACTGTGACACATTGTATTTCTCAGGATTCTCTGATGAACAGAAAGATTTTTTCAGCATTTATTAGAAATAGAATCTTTTGTAACATTATAAATGTCACTTTTGATCAATTTAATGCGTCCTTGATGAATAAAAGCATTAATTTCTTTAAAAAAAAACATAAAAAACTACTGACAATGTACTGTAAGTCACTTTGGATTAAAGTTTCTGGCAAATGCATAAAAGTGGATGTAAATATGATTGAATCACAATAGCAGCTTTTGTAATGTATGAGCAGATTTATGAAGTGCTCATCACATGTTTAAAAGCATCACATGATGCACTTTTAGTATTATTTATATACTATTATATTTAAGTTTTTATTTTTACATTTTACATTTTAATAAATTTTCAGTTTTTATTTAATGTTGTATATTTTATTTGATTTCAGTTAACATTTGTTTTATTCAAATTAATGTCAAACCAAAGTTTATTCAGACACCTTCAACATTTCTCACATTATCACAGTTATTCGCTATAGTTGGTAATAAAATATGACCAGAACTCAAACTCATCTTGATAATGTCATAACTTTGATAGAAAGGGATGTAACGGATCTCAATCAACCAATCAGCTGTTAGATTTAAGAACACAATCAGATAATAGCAGTTTAGCTCAACCAATGACCACGCAATGCTTCATTTAGTTCAGTCTGTGGGGTCAAAGGTCACATTAGCAATTAAAGAGAAAACACTTCAGCCAAACATGCTCAGCTCAAAGTGTGGGAATCATTTTATCAGTTTTACTGGTAGTGACTGTATGAAGAATTATGGGTATAATAGTCACGGTTCACTTTATTTGCTGTCCTCACATCAGAAATGAGCTATAGTGTCCTGCACACACTAGAGGAACATTACATCTGTGTCTGGATCAGTTCTGCTTTGACTGGATATATTTTTTAGTTTTAGTTGTAGGTGATCAGAGCTGGAATCCAGACAAAGAAGCTGAAATATAAGAGTTATTATTAACACTATTACTCTAACATGTGGTGACGTAAGGTCAGATCAGAAATGTGTCCGTGAAGTAACGACTGCACGTTTTGTGAATGTATTGACTCTTGATAGGAACATTGTTCTGGATTAGTGTCCGAAGGAGCCGGAATGTGAGGGCGGGGGAAGGAAGGTGCTGGAAGCCGGGTGTCCAGGTGGCGGCAGCTGTCCTTTCTCCTCTCTTGAGTGGCGGCTCCAACTGAGGGACAAAAATATCCCAAACGCGGCTCTTACGGCGAGGTAAATGCATGCATGTGAAATGTGTGCAAACGTTTGCTACCTCAAAGAGTGTTAAATCTCAGACAGCTGTGACTGTTGCATGAACCTGTTTCTGTTTTCTCCGTTAACCTCCGGGTCTCGTCACACGGACGGGCCCGTCTGCGGTCCCACGCCGTCACCTCGACACCCCCCTACTGAACCCCAACATGGTACGGCTGGAGGGCTCGGCTATTTTAGTAAGTGCTGGTGAAGCCCAGCTGCCAGAGAGAAGCTGACTTTAGTGAACGCGGCGGACAGGAGACATGGAGTTTGTGGAAGTGTTCGACTCTCCAGGGAAAGGCCGGGGCCTCCGCGCCACCAAAGAGCTTTGGGCTGGGGACGTCCTGTTCGCTGAACCCCCTCTGGCATCTGTGGTTTTTGACAGGTAAGAGTCTTCACAAATCATTCTCATATTTCATTTCTAATGTTGAATCATCATAACTTTTTAAGTTATAATTTTGACTTTTTACGTCATGATTTCAGTTTAAATTTCGACTTTTATGTCATAATTTAGTTTTTCATGTCATAATTTTGACTTTTTGCCAAAATTTAGATTTTTCATGTCATAATTTCGACTTTTTAAGTAATAATTTTGAATTTTTATGTTATGATTTCGGTTTAAATTCCGACTTTTTATGTCACAATTTTGACATTTTAAGTAACAATTTGTGCTTTTTATGGTCATATTTTTGTGGAAACTGTGATACATTGTATTTCTCAGGATTCTCTGATGAACAGAAAGATCAAAAGAACAGCTTTTATTAGAAATATAATCTTTTGTAACATTATAAATGTCACTTTTGATCAATATACTGCGTCCTTGATGAATAAAAGTATTAATTTATTTTAAAAAACTTAAAAAACTACTGACAATGTAAGTCACTTTGGATTAAAGTTTCTGGCAAATGCATAAAAGGGGATGAATCAGACACAATAGCAGCTGCTTCTTGAAATTTTGGAGACAAATAAAAACTGGCTAGTTATAAATTTTTTTTATTTGACATTTTTTAATGCATGAGCAGAAGGAGGAGGGGAAATGCTGTTTTCTTCCTCAGCCAATGGAGGCAGAAAAATAAACTCAAGGGAAGACAAGATGGTTTTTCTGACTCCACTGGCAGATATTTGCTCTTGTTTTACAAAAACTCACTTCGTTTTGATTCATTTTTCAGTCATTTTGCGTCTTGATTTAAGAATGTTTAGATATTTGTGCTGGAAAGCGAGACAGAAACACTGAGGAAGAACATCATTAGTAAAGTTACACTAGCATTTGGTCACCGTATTGTGTGTTTAACTGAAATAAAGTAAAATAAAAAATAGAAATTCAGCTAGCTGCCAAAACATCATCTCTCATTTTCATTTAGTTTAACTTGATGAACTAAAATAACTAAAACTGAAATAAAATAAATAAGTTTTATTTTAAGATTTACATATTTCAATTAATAGTAAAATTCCATTAAATTAAATTGAATAATTCCTATATATTTTAATTGAATAATTGATTAAGAATTATTCAATTTAATTTGATGGAATTTTACTATTAATTGAAATGCATATTTTTTTATTGAGTGTATATATGAAAACTGAAAATATAAACATAAAAATGATTATTGATTATTAGAAGTGGTAAGATTATTGAAGTATGTTTACAAGAAAACACGATTTCAGTTTTTCTACTTCATATTTAATGTGTTACTTGCCGTTTCTTTGTAATTATTTGTAAATGAGTGAAAATGAAATCCTAGATTAAATTAAGTCTAGCAGATTGCTTTCATTGTAATTTTAAATATTACTAAAAACTATAATAGCACACATGGATTCTATATTGAACTCTATATAGGGTTCTTGACTCAATTTTAAAGGAGAAATGCCTTAATACTTTCATGTTTAACAGGTTATTTTAATTTTTTCTAGTGATAAAGCATGTTTACGAGCTGCTTAATTCATAAAATGTAATCAAAATCAATTAATTAAAGCTATATCCATGAATTGATTCTATGAAGTGTCTGACGGAAGCCTTTACACTTTTCAAGTAAGAATGTATATCAGAGATGCTTATGATTATGATTGAGCTTTAAATAACAGCTGAATCTGGGGCGTCATATGCTGTTGATAGTCTATATTTAACCTCAAGAGGGAAAGATAACTTGTGTGGCGGTTCCAGAGCAAAATCAAGATTAGATCCGAGCCATTGAGAATCAGAAGTGAAACATTTTATTTGCTCACCATGAAGAATCAGTTTTCCAATTTGCACATGAGATATAAAAATAGGATTGCGTAAGATGATTCAGCATGAATGAACAAGGCAAATACTATGTTGGCCTGTAACTAATGTAAGGACAAATATATGTGATGTAACTAAGTTGGAGGGGAAAAAAGAGCCTGAAATATGACCCAGCATGCACTTTGTCTGTAGAGTGTGTTTGACTGAATCTAACGTTACTATATCTGTTGTTTCTCGTCCAGTCATGCCAGCAACGTCTGTCACAGTTGTTACCGGCGGCAGGAGAAGCTCCAGCGCTGCGGACAGTGCCGGTTTGCTCAGTACTGCGACAGGACGTGTCAGCGCGCCGCCTGGGAAGAACACAAACAAGAGTGTGCTGCTATCAAGAGCTACGGCAAAGCGCCCAGTGAGAACGTCCGGTAGGAGCCTAAACACTTCCCCGAGGTCCAGTTATGATGAATGCACTCATTGCCAAAAGTTTTGGGACGCCTGCATTTACATGCACATGAACTTGACATCCCATTCTTAATCCATAGGGTTTAATATGGAGTTGTCCCACCCTTTGCAGCTATAACAGCTTCAACTCTTCTGGGAAGGCTTTCCACAAGGTTTAGGAGTGTGTTTATGGGAATTCTTCTAGAAGCGCATTTGTGAGGTCAGGCACTGATGTTGGACGAGAAGGCCTGGCTCGCAGTCTCCGCTCTAATTCATCCCAAAGGTGTTCTATCGGGATGAGGTCAGGACTCTGTGCAGGCCAGTCAAGTTCCTCCACACCAAACTCGCTCATCCATGTCTTTATGGACCGACGCTTTGTGCACTGGAGCGCAGTCATGTTGGGACAGGAAGGGGCCATCCCCAAACTGTTCCCACAAAGTTGGGAGCATGAAATTGTCCAAAATGGCTTGGTATGCTGAAGCATTAAGAGTTCCTTTCACTGGAACTAAGGGGCCAAGCCCAACCCCTGAAAAACAACCCCACCCCATAATCCCCCCTCCACCAAACTTTACACTTGGCACAATGCAGTCAGTCAAGTCCCGTTCCCCTGGCAACCGCCAAACCCAGACTCGTCCATGGGATTGGCAGACAGAGAAGCGTGATTGGTCACTCCAGAGAACACGTCTCACTGCTCTAGAGTCCAGTGGCGGCGTGCTTTACCCCACTGCATCCCACGCTTTGCATTGCTCTTGGTGATGTAAGGCTTGGATGAGCTGCTCGGCCATGGAAACCCATTCCATGAAGCTCTCTACACACTGTTCTTGAGCTCATCTGAAGGCCACAGAAGTTTGGAGGTCTGGAGCTCTTGACTCTGCAGAAAGTTGGTGACTTCTGCGCACTGTGACCCTCAGCATGCGCTGACCCCACTCTGTGATTTTACGTGGCCTATCACTTCGTGGCTGAGTTGCTGTTGTTCCCAATTGCTTCCACTTTGTTATAATCCCACTAACAGTTGAGCGTGGAATATTTAGTAGTGAGGAAATGTCAGGAATGGACTTATTGCACAGGTGGCAACCTATCACGGTACCACGCTTGAGTTCACTGAGCTCCTGAGAGCGACCCATTCTTTCACAAATGTTTGTAGAAGCGTCTGCATGCCTAGTGCTTGATTTATACACCTGTGGCCATGAAGGGATTGAACACCTGAACTCAGGGATTTGGAGGGGCGTCCCAATACTTTTGGCAATATAGTGTATGATAAAGTCTGAGTGCACACATTAATGCTGGTGTTTTCAGCTGACTAAGTGTATTTCACGGTACATCCATGAACTGCACGTAGCGTTCACGCTCTAAAATGATGGAAAAATCTGATGTTCTGCAATCGTTTGTGTGTTTAGTCTCGCCGCTCGCATCATGTGGCGTATCGATAAGGAGGGCAGTGTGGTCTCGGACATGCAGCTGACCACCCTGGACGACCTGGAAGACCACATCTGTGACATAGTCGAGGATGACCTGAAGGACTTCAAAGTCGACATACACAATTTCCTAGACTTCTGGCCTCGTTCCAGCAAACAGCGCACGGTGGACAGCGTCTCGCACATCCTTGGAGTGGTACGTCAACTTCGAATCATCGTGTTCATAAGTGCAAAACGGTTTTTAAAAACCGTGAAATATGACTCCAGTGTGAATCAGCTGTTCTCTATGTGAATATATAGTAAAGTGTCATTTATTCCTGTGATCAAAGCTGAATTTATCATCATTACTCTAGTCTTCAGTGTCACATGATGTAAAATTCAGAAATCATGATAAATTCAGCTTTGATCACAGGAATAAATTACACTTTACTATATATTCACATAGAGAACAGCTGATTTACACTGGAATAATATTTCATTATTTTTACTGTATTTTTTGATCCAACAAACGCAGCCTTGCTGAGCAGAAGAGACTTTCAAAAACTTAAATAAATCATAATTATTCCAAACATTGGAGCTGTCGTGTGCGTGTGACATGCCGTAACTCTTCTCCCACGTGTGGCAGATCAACTGTAACGGGTTCATGGTGAGCGATCAGAGAGGTTTGCAGGCGGTCGGCGTCGGTTTGTTTCCCAACCTGTGTCTGGTCAACCACGACTGCTGGCCCAACTGCACCGTCATCCTCAACCACGGCAAGTAAGTTCAAGCGCTCGTCTTCACATCCTCTGAGAGGAGCGTGAGAGCAGCCAGGTGAAAGTTTCGTGGGTGGGCGAGGAATCAGAGAGAAGATGGCGAGAGGAAGTGAGAGTTTGAACTGAAAGAGTTGGGAAGGGGCGGCCGAAGCTGGAATAACCCGCTCATGTGATTCAGGGTTTCCGTGAAATGTGTGCATTGACCTAAATACAGTGGCCTCTGTAGGATGTACAGAGATCAATCATGTTTCGGTGTGTACATGCATTCTTTTCGTGTCAACACGTTCAACTCATGATGTTCAGATGAGACGCTCTCAGTCAACAGGATTGTCCAAATAAAGCTGTGTGTAATTTTAATTTTAAATGCACTAGCATTCCTCTCGCATATTGTATTGCATCTTTTTAATGTCAGAACAACAGATTTTGATAGCAGTATCCTGAGAATCTGCTTCAGCACGTCCAGCTGCCTGCAAACGGCCTCTTGCTTTGTGTTTCAGTCAGTCGGCTGTCGATACTATGTATCACTCTCAGAAGAGGTGGGTCCGTTCAGCTCTACCTCTGTCCATCAGATCTTTCTCTCTCACATCCATCCATCACCCAACTACCCAAACACAGCCGAACACCACCGCCAGAACCGCTTTCCTCACGAGAGTTCACTTCCTCCTGCCCAGCTAACAACAATATATTCGTTCTGAGAACGTTCCATTTAAGTTGAGAACTAATTATTTCTGTACATTAAAAAAAAACTTTTTAAAAATGTTTTAGAAACGTTACACGAACATTCCATTTTGCTAAATGATGGGAATGTTACTTTTGAATGTTCTCGGAATGTTGTAGTTACATTAGACGAACGGCTAAAACGCTCCATGAACGATGTGCTAACGTTCTGAGAAGAGATAACATTGAATGAACGTTCTATTGACGTTACTGGGAGAACGTTTGATCAACTTTGAGAGAACCAAGTCTGACTTTTTTCTCACAATTATGAGTTTATATATCACAATTCAGACTTTTTTCTCACAATTGTGCGTTTATATCTCATAATTTTGACTTTTTCCTCATAATTGTTTGGATTATATCTCATAATTATGACTTTTTTCTCACAATTTCTTATTTATATCTCATAATTTTGAGTTTTTTTCTCATAATTGTGCGTTTATATCATAATTTTGACTTTTTTTCTCACGATTATGAGTTTATATCTCATAATTTTGACTTTTTTCTCACGATTATGAGTTTATATCTCATAATTCAGACTTTTTCCTCATAATTGTGTGAATTATATCTCATAATTATGACTTTTTTCTCACAATTTCTTATTTATATCTCATAATTATGACTTTTTTTCTCATAATTGTGCGTTTATATCTCATAATTCAGACTTTTTTCTCACAATTATGAGTTTATATCTCATAATTTTGACTTTTTTCTCACAATTGTGTGAATTATATCTCATAATTATGACTTTTTTCTCACAATTTCTTATTTATATCTCATAATGACTTTTTTCTCAGAATTATGCGTGTTCATGCGGTCATGTCATGTCCCAACTGTGAGGTTGCAGTTTTTCTGAATTCTCTTGACGTCACTGGGAGAACGTTTGTTCATAACCTTGCCAGAACGTTCTGAGAACATTCCCTGTTCGCTGGGTAGAATCTGGGTTAAACCCCAAATCAAATACTGATATTTAATATAATAATTTTCATACAGAGATAAGACCTTTAAAGGATAGTTTGGCCAAAAATTAAAATTCTGTTATCATTTACAAATGCTCATGTTGGTTTTGCTGCTTCATTGTGTTTTGTGTTCTGCTGAAGAAGGTCAGTCGCACAGGTTCGGAACGACACAAGAGTGAATGATGACAGAATTGAAGTATGATGATTTTTACTGTACGGCGAGTGCTGATGGGTGGTTGGTCCGTTTGCTGTCACGTCTAACCAATAACAGTTTCTTCCAGCACATTTCTGTCTTGACGGCTGCCACAACTAATCGCCTCTTTGATATGCAAATATATGTGACCTTCTGAACATTTGTCAGGCTCGTCTGTGTGTGTCACTGTGTGTCCGTCTGCTGTCAGATCAAGTTAAGATGTTGTATATGATCATTTTCTGGGTCTATATACAAAACCTCCAGCGTTCCGCCAAACTCCTCAGTTTTTGCCTAGTGTGTCTTGATGTTCCTTACTTGATCTGGAGGGCCTGTTGAGCGCAGGAACTGAAGTGTGTAGACTAGTCTGGTGTGGTCTGATTCTACCGAAGCCCACTGAGCTTGTGTGTGTCACAGGATCGAGCTGCGCGCGCTGGGGAAGATCAGCCCCGGAGAAGAAGTGACCGTGTCGTACGTGGACTATCTCAACCTGTCTGAAGACCGCAGGCGGTTGCTGAAGCAGCAGTATTTCTTCGACTGCACCTGCGAACACTGCACCAACAAGACCAAAGACGACCTGAAGATGGCCGGAGCGGAGCTGGAAGGAGGAGAGAAGGTGACGTTTACTCACTCTCTCGTTCATAGTGTAGTGTGTATTGGCATCTATGGAAGCTTGTGACTTTCCATCTCACAATTCAGACTTTTTCATGCGGTCAGGTTAGACGTCTAAAAGTGAAGCGGGACAGATCTACACATGAATGAATGAATACAAGGAGACACGAGACATGTGTCCAGCACTATCTCTGGAGAGATTAGTGCCGTTATATATAGCAGTCCTTCAGTGAGAGATAAGGAACAGATTCCAGTCTGGAGCTCATATTACTGACCCTCAGGGCACAGAGCCGAGGGTTTTCATACTGCGTGCCAGGTGCTCCGTGAAAAACATCAATAATCAATCAAATAAAAAAATTACAAGTCAATAATAAAATATTTGATTAAAATAAATTATTTTTTAAAATAATTAAATAGAAATTAGACCAAAAATGAATCAAATTTGATTAAAAAAAACAATAAAAAATTAGATTAAAATAAATAAATTTATAAATAACTAAATAAAAATTTGATCAAAAATAACTCAGTAACAAAAATAAGATAAAAATAAATGTATAAATATTAAATAAAAATTAGATAAATGTATTCAAATTAGATTAAAATATAAAAAAACAAATAACTAAATAATTAAAAATAAGATTAAAGTAAATTAATTTATCAATAATTAAATAATATTAGACCAAAATTAGATTAAAATATAAAACCACTAATCACCAAAAATAAGATTAAAGTAAATTAATTTATAAACAATTAAATAAAAATTAGACAAAAATAAATAAAAGTAGATTAAAATATATTTTAAAAAAAACTAAATGATTAAAAAAATTAACCAATAATAAAAATAAGATTCAGGTTAATTTATAAGTAACTAAATAAAAATTAGACAAAAAAGATTAGATTTGAATATATATAAATAAATAATACATTTGTACAGTACTGTAATGAGTAGAAAAACTTAATAATGTAACATGGTAATAGAAACTAAATATTTTCCAAATAATATTTTAAACATCTTTATAATATTCATTTTTTTTACCAGTGTAAATGGAGTCGTTATACACTGTAGAAAGTGCTAACCTGCAATAGTTACCTTAAAGAGCTGTTTCTGCTTGATGTAACCCATAGAAACTATAATAATTAATGCATTTAGGTTGATTTTGCGATATTAAATTATATATTTGACTTGATTAAAGCCCATTAATTTAGATGTTACCATTTTAGGTTACCATTTTTTTTCAGTATACAAGAAGCTACATCATGCCTTTTAAATGTTTAGGGTGGGGGACCGTGGCATCTGAAAAATCATAAACATCATGACTTGTGTGTGTTTGTATTGCGCACACAACCATAAAACCAAGCAGAGGCAATCGGTCTCCTCAGAGAGTCAGTTCAGTGATTCAGTTCATTTCACTTCAATGAATCAGCTCAAAAGAAATGAATCACTGATTCATTTGAGTGCCTGTCCTGGATTTAAACTTTTGCTATGAAATATTTAGTTAAATGCTGCTGTTCATCACTCAGTTTACTCAAATTAGGGTGTTTTCTAGTTTTATTTCAAATTTTTATTTGCATGAACTAATAAAATGTATAACTTGAACATAATGTAAAGTTAATGTTTTAACCCAGCGATTGGGTTGTTTTAACCCAGAGAATGGGTTGTTTTAACCCAGCGATTGGGTAGTTTTAACCCAGAGAATGGGTCGGTTTAACCCAGCGATTGGGTTGTTTTAACCCAGCGATTGGGCTGTTTTAACCCAGAGAATGGGTAGTTTTAACCCAGCGATTGGGTTGTTTTAATCCAGCGATTGGGTTGTTTTAACGCAGCGATTGGGTTGTTTTAACCCAATAAATAAATAATATTCATCTGATATATGTTTAAAGTATATATTGCCCCATGTTATTTTAATTGTGGTTTAATGTGGCTTCCAAACATGCAAACATGTTCCTTTGTACAAGAAATATCAACCAATTTCAGGTTAAACATTATATTTTATGCTCTGCTCTAAAAGGTTCCAGAAGAAAAGGTGAAGGAAATCACAGAATGGGTTGTTTTAACCCAGCAATTGGGTTGTTTTAACCCAGATAATGGGTAGTTTTAACCCAGTGATTGGGTTGTTTTAACCCAGTGGTTGGGTTAAATGTTTGCTTAAAACAACCCAATCGCTGGGTTTGTCCATTTTCAACCCAACTTGGATTGTTTTTAACCCAGTATTTTTTAGAGTGTAAACTATGCAAAATAAATGTTTTTTTTTTAGATACCATGCATAAATAAGTTATTTCAAATATATAAAAATACATGTTATTTTTATAGTAAACAACATAATTAAGATTCTCATTGTTTTGTGCTAGATAAAGATGTACTGGTCGGTTATAAATAATATTCATCTGATATATGTTTAAAGTATATATTGCCCCATGTTATTTTAATTGTGGTTTAATGTGGCTTCCAAACATGCAAACATGTTCCTTTGTGCAAGAAATATCAACCAATTTCAGGTTAAACATTATATTTTATGCTCTGCTCTGAAGGTTCCAGAAGAAAAGGTGAAGGAAATCACAGAATACAGCCGGACGATGGTGGAGAAGATGGAAAAGGCCCGGCTAGAAGCCAACTACAACGAGGTAATGATGAGTCTTCATCCGGACGATCTGCATTCAGCTGCTGGAGCGTAACATGACACGAGTGTGAATGTTTGCGCAGGTGGTGAAGATCTGCCGCGAGTGTGTGCAGAAGCAGGAGAACGTCCTGGCCGACACACACATCTATCAGCTGCGCATGTGGTGCACGCTCAGCGAGGTGCTGTCCTACCTGCAGTTCGTCGATGAGGCGTCCACGTATGCACGCAAGATGGTGGAGGGATACCAGTGAGTGTGTGCCAAAACTAAAGGATGCTTTTTCTCCATCTTCATCTCTCTTTAGTGTGTAATGTTACTGTTTGAGCAGGAGTTCTTCTCTATATCAGTGTCAGTGTTTCTGAACTCCCTGAAACGCCTCCATTGTAGTCTTTCTTCCCGGAAACCAACACTTCACAATATTTCTTAATTAAAGGGTCATAACTTTCTGCCAGTCTCATGTTAATCTTGAGTATCTATAGAGTAGTGTTGATCCTTCATATCTCCCAAGAGTCTTTAGTTTATCATATTCATAAAAGACAGATACACTGTACCGATTCTTTCAGAAAACAGCCGAGCTCGTGGAGGCGTGCAGTGGGCGGAGCTAAAGAGACACACACACACACACATGCACACACACACACACACACGCGTGCTCACATTCTCTCTCACACAGACACACTCACACACATACACACATACACTACATCATGGCATTATCCCTGGATAACTCTTGATTCTCTATACGTTGGTGTTGTTCACATTATATGCACTTACGTGCCGATTGCCAACAAAACACACACATTTGATGCAGTTTCACTCACGCCTGCGGTTTCCACTCATGACCGGGAACAAACACACACACTTGCAGAACTCCGGAAACACAAACTGCATCCACTGTTCCCTTAACGCTGGGTTATTTGGGAAGCTGAACAAGGTGATCTTTCCCTCACACCAGAAACACACATCTTTAGTGACATTGTTGATCTCGTGTCTAAAAACACAACGCCAGCGCCGCCGACGGCTCCTGTAACCCGAACAAAGCTTGTTGATGGATGCGCTCTTGCTCTCGCTCTGGGTGATGTGTGTGTGTGTGTGTGAGCTCATCCGGGAGAAGTGCCATACAAGGAATTCCGCCTTTTATGACGTCATACAGGGCCATACTCGAAAAAAACTTTCTGAAACTTGTTTGAATCCTGAAGGAGTGTATTTAGCACAGAAATACTCTCGTGTTTTGAAACTTTGTCCATGTTTAGCATGAGAATCAACTCTTGAACAGTGTAAATAAGGCAGAATGCATGAAATAGCATTAGACCCCCCCCTTTAAATAATTAATATGCAGAATAAAGGGGCGGGGCCGGGTTGAGTTAGTTAGTAGTGCGTTGAAACTGGTGGTTATGGTAAGGGGCGGAGAATTTCCCAAACACCAATCACAACACACTGCTCCAGCCGACCAATCAGAGCACCTTGTGCTTTTCAGAAGGAGGGGCTTCACAGAGACAGGAACTAAACAGAGCGTTACTGACAGACTGGGAAGAGAGGAGCCGCAACAATGGAGAATATGGGGAATAATCAACATTCAAGCAGACCTGTTCTAGTGGAGCCCAAAAACCTTTATGTGTTTGTCTATTGAAACAGAAAACTGTACCATCCCAACAATGCTCAGCTAGGAATGGCTACAATGAGGGCGGGCGTCACGCACTGGCAGGCGGGGTTAATAGAGGTCGGTCATGGCATGATCTGCAAGGCCTACGCCATCCTCCTGATCACCCATGGCCCGACACATCCCATCACCAAAGACCTGGAGGTAAAGCTCTTACTAACCCAAGATAAAGGGATAGTTCAAAAAGAGTGCATTCAAACAGAACCGTCAGAGTTTTACTGAAGTGTGTGAAAGTGTTGCTCTCCTCCCATCAGGCCATGCGTGTTCAGACAGAGATGGAGCTGCGCATGTTCAAGCAGAACGAGTATGTGTATCACTCCATGCGTGAAGCAGCGCTGCAGAACCAGCCCATGAAGATGATGGCAGAACCGGCCGCTGAGAGCATCAAGAACCTGTTCCGCAGGAAGTGACCTCACAATCCACTGTGAAACAAACACGCTCAGGTCAACAGTACACTCACATTTTACATTTATGCATTCAGCAGATGCTTAGAAAAACCAAAAAGCCAAGGGATGCATGATATATCGGCCACCATACTGGTATCGGCCGATATATGTTAATTTTTATAATCCATTATTTATCTGCTTTAATATATCAGCCAAATTTTCTTATCGGGCCAAGAACGATAACATTACAAATGAACATATATCGGTTGATACCGATATGGTGGCCAATAATGATAACATTGAAAATTAACATATATCGTCCGATACTGATAATAAATAATCCAGTTGGCTGCAGACACGTAACATGACACAAGTGTGAATATTTGCGCAGGTTATCGGTATATCGGTATCGGCTGATATATGATCCATTTTTAATGTTATCGTTATCGGCCACCATATCGGTATCAGCCGATATATGATCATTTTTAATGTTATCGTTATCGGCCACCATATCGGTATCAGCCGATATATGTTAATTTTTAATGTTATCGTTATCGCCCACCATATCGGTATCAGCCGATATATGTTCATTTTTAATGTTATCGTTATCGCCCACCATATCGGTATCAGCCGATATATGTAAATTTTTTAATGTTATCGTTATCGGCCACCATATCGGTATCGGCCGATATATGTTCATTTTTTTATGTTATCGTTATCGGCCACCATATCGGTATCGGCCGATATATGTTCATTTTTTAATGTTATCGTTATCGGCCACCATATCGGTATCGGCCGATATATGTTCATTTTTAATGTTAACGTTATCGGCCACCATATCGCTATCAGCCGATATATGATCATTTTTAATGTTATCGTTATCGCCCACCATATCTGTATCGGCCGATATATGTTCATTTTTAATGTTATCGTTATCGCTCACCATATCGGTATCAGCCGATATATGATAATTTTTTATGTTATCGTTATCGGCCACCATATCGTTATCAGCCGATATATGATCATTTTTAATGTTATCGTTATCAGCCGATGTATGTTCATTTTTAATGTTATCGTTATCGCCCACCATATCGGTATCGGCCGATATATGATCATTTTTAATGTTATCGTTATCGGCCACCATATCGGTATCAGCCGATATATGTTCATTTTTTATGTTATCGTTATTGCCCACCATATCGGTATCAGCCGATATATGTTAATTTTTTAATGTTATCGTTATTGGCCACCATATCGGTATCGGCCGATATATGTTCATTTTTAATGTTATCGTTATCGGCCACCATATCGGTATCGGCCGATATATGTTAATTTTTTAATGTTATCGTTATCGGCCACCATATCGGTATCGGCCGATATATGTTCATTTTTTAATGTTATCGTTATCGGCCACCATATCGGTATCGGCCGATATATGTTAATTTTTTTATGTTATCGTTATCGCCCACCATATCGGTATCGGCCGATATATGTTCATTTTTTAATGTTATCGTTATCGGCCACCATATCGGTATCGGCCGATATATGTTCATTTTTAATGTTATCGTTATCGCCCACCATATCTGTATCAGCCGATATATGTTCATTTTTAATGTTATTGTTATCGCCCACCATATCGGTATCGGCCGATATATGATAATTTTTTAATGTTATCGTTATCAGCACGATAAGAAAATTTGGCCGATATATTGAAGCCAATAAATAATGTTTTACCTTCAGCTGAGACACTGTTCGCCATGATGCTTTTGAATTGATTGAAATATGATATGTGTAGTCATATCGGCTACACAAAATTATAATGAGAACATTGATATTGTGTAATCGGGACATGGATTTAATGGTGAGACTTTTGTTTTTGTAAGCAGACTCTCAAAAATTATATAAAAATTTGAATTTTGATTCGTCAGCCAAAATATTGGTTATCAGCTTTCAAATATAAAGAATTATCGGTTATCGGTATTGGCCAAAAATGTTCATATCAGTGCATCCCTAAATAATATACAATGCACACTCTTAGGCAAAAGGTTCTATATAGAACTCTAATGTTCTTTTCTTCTCTCATTTTAAAGAACCCTTTAATGCCAAAAAGGAGAAATGTCTTAAATAATTGCATAATACTTTCATGTTTAATGCGTTATTTCATTGTTTTTCTAGTAATAAAGTATGTTTACGAGCTGCTTAATTCATAAAATTTTATTAAGATAAGAGCAAAATGAATTCATTACAACTAAATCCATTAAATGAACCCTTAAGGTTCTATACAGAACATTTTCTTCTAAGAGTGAAGGTTTATTAGGAATCAAACTTCACTTGCTGCAGACTTTTATGTGCATCTGTTCATTTAGAGCTTCATCACTTTCTAAATCATGACTGTGTGACGACTGTAACAAGATTGCGTGGATTTTTTAGGCAGTTTTTCAGTGTCATTTGGAATTGTAAAGTTTTTGTAATTAAAGTTTCGTCAGGTTTAAATGATGATGTTTGTGGTTTGACTTTCATTGTTCTTCAAAGAGTCAAATGTCGCTTTTTCACTGCTCAGTAATTAATGTTCTGAGTTATACTTATTTATATGGCAATGAATGGGTTAAACTCTAAACCATCAAGATTGTAAAAGACACACACACACACACAGAGTGAGATCTAAGGAACAGTTGGAGACTTTACTAGCTAGTTGAGCCAGAAGACTCAACATTTTAAACAAAAAAAAATAATAAATTAATTTTAAAAAATGTAAACTGTGACAGAAAGTAGATTTTGATAATGTCTAATATATATCCACATGCAATGTTCTCAGCAACAGTTTAATATACTTTATTAAATGATTGACTTTGTCTCAGTGTTTCTCCTAAAGAAGACTAGTTGTTCTAAAAGAGTCTTTTTGAGTTTGAGTTAATTTTGGTAACTTGATCTCCTTTTCATTTTTAAACCACATGCGCAACACAAATCATCTCTTTCAAGTAATACAAATAAGTGCACGGATATGATTTTTAGAACACTTTATTTAAAAAAAAAAAAACATAATATTTGTCTTTTGTCAAATCATGCAGAGTCTGTGTTTACGCCACACGCTTGCTGATCCTCTTGTAGACGAGGCTGCCGAGAGTCAGAGTCTGCAACACAAACACACACACATCATACAGTGAGATCTGACCGCCTGCAACACACACACACATCATACAGTGAGATCTGACCGCCTGCAACACAAACACACACACATCATACAGTGAGATCTGACCACCTGCAACACACACACACACACACACACATCATACAGTGAGATCTGACCGCCTGCAACACAAACACACACACATCATACAGTGAGATCTGACCGCCTGCAACACACACACACATCATACAGTGAGATCTGACCGCCTGCAACACACACACATCATACAGTGAGATCTGACCACCTGCAACACACACACACACACACACACACACATCATACAGTGAGATCTGACCGCCTGCAACACACACACATCATACAGTGAGATCTGACCGCCTGCAACACAAACACACATCATACAGTGAGATCTGACCACCTGCAACACAAACACACACACATCATACAGTGAGATCTGACCACCTGCAACACACACACACACACACACATCATACAGTGAGATCTGACCGCCTGCAACACAAACACACACACATCATACAGTGAGATCTGACCGCCTGCAACACACACACACACACACATCATACAGTGAGATCTGACCGCCTGCAACACACACACATCATACAGTGAGATCTGACCACCTGCAACACACACACACACACACACACACACACATCATACAGTGAGATCTGACCGCCTGCAACACACACACATCATACAGTGAGATCTGACCGCCTGCAACACAAACACACATCATACAGTGAGATCTGACCACCTGCAACACAAACACACACACATACAGTGAGATCTGACCGCCTGCAACACAAACACACACACATCATACAGTGAGATCTGACCGCCTGCAACACACACACACACACACACACACATCATACAGTGAGATCTGACCGCCTGCAACACAAACACACACACATCATACAGTGAGATCTGACCGCCTGCAACACACACACACACACACACACACACACACACACACATCATACAGTGAGATCTGACCGCCTGCAACACAAACACACACACATCATACAGTGAGATCTGACCGCCTGCAACACAAACACACACACATCATACAGTGAGATCTGACCGCCTGCAACACAAACACACACACATCATACAGTGAGATCTGACCGCCTGCAACACAAACACACACACATCATACAGTGAGATCTGACCGCCTGCAACACAAACACACACACATCATACAGTGAGATCTGACCGCCTGCAACACAAACACACACACATCATACAGTGAGATCTGACCGCCTGCAACAGACACACACATCATACAGTGAGATCTGACCGCCTGCAACACAAACACGCACACATCATACAGTGAGATCTGACCACCTGCAACACACACACACACACACACACACCATACAGTGAGATCTGACCGCCTGCAACACACACACACATCATACAGTGAGATCTGACCGTCTGCAACACACACACATCATACAGTGAGATCTGACCGCCTGCAACACACACACACACACATCATACAGTGAGATCTGACCGTTTGCAACAGACACACACACATCATACAGTGAGATCTGACCGCCTGCAACACAAACACACACACATCATACAGTGAGATCTGACCGTCTGCAACAGACACACACACACACACACACACACACATCATACAGTGAGATCTGACCGCCTGCAACACAAACACACACACATCATACAGTGAGATCTGACCGTCTGCAACAGACACACACACACACACATCATACAGTGAGATCTGACCGCCTGCAACACACACACATCATACAGTGAGATCTGACCGTTTGCAACAGACACACACACACATCATACAGTAAGATCTGACCGCCTGCAACACAAACACACACACATCATACAGTGAGATCTGACCGTCTGCAACAGACACACACACACACACATCATACAGTGAGATCTGACCGCCTGCAACACACACACATCATACAGTGAGATCTGACCGTTTGCAACAGACACACACACACATCATACAGTAAGATCTGACCGCCTGCAACACAAACACACACACATCATACAGTGAGATCTGACCGCCTGCAACACACACACATCATACAGTGAGATCTGACCGCCTGCAACAGACACACACACACACATCATACAGCGAGATCTGACCGCCTGCAACACACACACACACACACACATCATACAGTGAGATCTGACCGCCTGCAACACACACACACACACACACCATCATGATCATTGCTGATCTTCTCACTCACATTGACGAGTGTGTTTCCGTCCACGAGCTCCGTGACCGATGTGATTTTGTTCAGGACGACCTTCAGCTTGTTGCCCTCTTTATTCACAACAGCCTAGAGCACAAATACATGATCTTAATTATTATTATTAATGCAGTTTCTTCTGCATAACATCATTCATGCAGATCCATCTGTCCGTCACCTTGACTTTCTCTCCGGTCAGCGTTTCTATATCGGCCTCTTGTCCGAGGGTGAAGGCGTTGGTCAGAACTTTGGTTCCGGTCGTCACGGTCACTTTGAAATTATCTCCATTCTGCTCGATCTCAGAGGTGCTCTTGATGTCTTTGCCTTTCTCGATCAAATCATCGGGAAGACCTGGAGGACATTAGAAGTGTTTAGCAAGACGCCACCAGTTCATTCGGATCGATCTAAACAAGTGACCAGACTCACCGACGGCCTTCATGAACTCCACGAATCCCTCCTGACTCTCCAGCTGATATTTCCCACTGAACGACATGGTGACGAGTGGATATAGAGTGACTCCAGAGTGTGTGAAAGATGCTTTTATGTAGTCAAACACACAGATTAATAATTATTAACCAGACAGGATGGTCCTGATTGGTCAATCAATGTGAAATCTTGTCAGGTGAAATGTCATGTGGCCTGAACCTTTGCCCTCAGCACTGACATCATCACACCCTATCAGACCTGAGGGTCACACAACAACACAACAAGATAACTAACTCAAACTGAAAAAAATCTACATATTTTTATAATAAAAAAAATATTTACTTATACACATATTTACACCGATCAGGCATAACATTATGACCGGTGAATAACACGGATCATCTCTTCCTCATGGCTCCTGTTAGTGGGTGGGATATATTAGGCAGCAAGTGAACATTTTGTCCTCAAAGTTGATGTGTTAGAAGCAGGAAAAATGGGCAAGCGTAAGGATTTGAGCGAGTTTGACAAGGGCCAAATTGTGATGGCTAGACGACTGGGTCAGAGCATCTCCAAAACTGCAGCTCTTGTGGGGTGTTCCCGGTCTGCAGTGGTCAGGATCTATCAAAAGTGCTCCAAGGAAGGAACAGTGGAGAACCGGCGACAGGGTCATGGGCGGCCAAGGCTCATTGATGCACGTGGGGAGCGAAGGCTGGCCCGTGTGGTCCGATCAAACAGACGTCTTGGGTCCTGCCATCCATGTGGATGTTACTTTGACACGTAGCACCTACCTAAGCATTGTTGAGACCATGTACAGCCTTTCATGGAAACGGTATTCCCTGGTGGCTGTGGCTCTTCCAGCAGGATAATGCTCCTGACACAAAGCACAAATGCTTCAGGAATGGTTTGAGGAGCACAACGAGTTTGAGGTGTTGACCTGGCCTCCAAATTCCCCAGATCTCAATCCAATCGAGCATCTGTGGGATGAACAAACAAGTCCGATCCATGGAGGCCCCACCTCGCAACTTACAGGACTTAAAGGATCTGCTGCTAACATCTTGGTGCCAGATACCACAGCACACCTTCAGGGGTCCACGCCTCGACGGGTCAGGGCTGTTTTGGCAGCAAACAGAATGTTAGGAAGGTGGACATAATGTTATGCCTGATCAGTGTATATTGACATCATTATAAATGATGTCATGGCATGTTCATTTATAAATACACATTTGTATGTCAATGCATTCCTCAAATCATGAACAAGTGTAAGTTATAAGGACACAGTCTTGTGAGCAGCTTCGACAAATACAGAACACGTCATGCAAATGATCCGTGACTGCAGCATAAAAGAGTCTTTTGGAGCATGTGGAGTTTGACACGGCTCTTTTTCCCTCTGAAAGCAGCACTAATGCATCATAACCCTGATTCATAATCATAACTGATTTCTGTGCATCTCTGAGTCTCATTAGCCAGATCACGGACGACGCTCCGCTGTAGCAGTGACCCGTCAGCATTAGCCCAGGGCTTTGGTTTGACCGTCTGGACTCTGGACATTGATTATCAGTGTTTTATCAGGAACACACTGACGACACACACAACAAAACCATAAACTCGGCTGCACAGATGGAGCTTATCTGCTCTATCCACCACAAGATCAATATGTTGTCAGGTTTCAAATATAACTCTTATTTTATTTCAGGTAATGAAAATGCTTTAATTATCCTGCTTGATGTAATGTGACATCCAAACCCGCGTGACGACCTTTGACCTTCACCTGTAATTGTAAATGGTGACCTACTAAGGGATATTTACTATCTGTGTCGACAAATGTGCAACTCTCTCATAATACATCATAAAAAAAGGGAAAAGACTGTGAATCAGTGTTATTTTAGGAGCTTTATATACTGGTTTTCATTAATATTTTGAATGTCTTATTTATTTTTTTCATTTTAATATTCATTTCAGTTAAAGGTTTAGTCATTTTTTAATATGTCTCTTTATTTTTAGATATTTTAATACTTCAAGTTAAATGAATCACAAATGAGGAATGTTGCTGTAATAAAGTGTTATTTTTTACATATTTCATTTCAAGTATCCAAACAGATTTTGGTTTTGTTGTGTTTTTGTCATTTTATTTTATTTTTTATATATATATATTTTTTGTTTTACCTATTTTAATTTATTATAATTAAATGTTATTTTATTTCAAAAATCCAAAATAATTTTTTTATGGTTTTTTATTTTAGTTAAAGTTTTACTAATTTTTTTGTAATTTTTATTCAAAGTTTTATATATTCATTTTAATTTTATTCTTACATATTTTAATTCTTCAAGTTAAATACATTTTATTATAATTCAATTTTATTATATTTCAAGAATCCAAAATAATGGTTTTAATTTTAATTGTTTTAATGTATATATAGTTTTTATTATTTTTTATTTCAGGTGTAGTTATTTTAGTACTTCAAGTTAAACTAAATGGAAATAACACAATATATATTTTTATTTCTTTTAACATATTTTTAATGGTTTTAGTTATCGATAATGACCCTGTAATGTGACATCCAAACCAGCATGACGACCTTTGACCCTTACCAAAAATGTATATATTTATTAAATATATATTCAATAAATAAACTGAACAAAAACAAGAACTAGCTAACATATTTTAAACTCTAACAGACTTTATATATTTGATTTGATTTCAAACAAACCAAAATGTTTTTAAATGGTCTTAGTTAACAATAATAGCCCTGTTGGGAATCATTAAATGCTAAAAAACTGATTCACTCTCAGGATTTATTCTTTATTGATCTACCACAGGAGATGGTTTGCATAGGGGCGGGGCTCTGTCTGCTCCTGCTCTTCTCATTGGTGGGTTCCGCTGATGATGCGCAGCTGCAGGATCCTCATTGGGCGTTCCCGTCCTCAGCCAAACACGAGGGATCAGTGCTGCAACTCTCTGATATGAGGAGTGTGAAATCAGCACAATCATGTGTGTGAAAGACTCGCGTTACTCAACATCATCATAAACTGCAGTATCTGAGAGGCTGTAAACGATGGCGTTATCTCAGAGAGCTCACCTGAGTCGCAGCAGACGCCCGGACCGTTAATTCATTTTCATTAAAGTTTTTACATTTTCTTCATTTTTATTTCAGTTTTAGTTATTTTAGTACTTCAATGTAAAGATACACTATGTAACTATTCAAAATTAACAACATTTAAATGAGTAAATACATAATGAATCCTTCTTTTAAAGTGTGTGTGTGTGTGTGTGTGTGGCAGGGGTTAGTTGTGTGTGTGTGTGAGTGGCAGGGGTTATTTAAGTGTGTGTATCTCTGGTGTGTGTGTGTGTGGCAGGGGTTAGTTGTGTGTGTGTGTGTGAGTGGCAGGGGTTATTTGAGTGTGTGTATCTCTGGTGTGTGTGTGTGTGTGTGTGTGTGTGTGGCAGGGGTTAGTTGAGAGAGCGTGTGTGTGTGTGAGGGGTTAGTTGAGTGTTTGTGTCTCTGGTGTATGTGTGTGTGTGTGTGTGGCAGGGGTTAGTTGAGAGAGAGTGTGTGTGAGAGAGTGTATGTGTGTGTGTGAGGGGTTAGTTGAGTGTGTGTGTCTCTGGTGTGTGTGTGTGTGGCAGGGGTTAGTTGAGACAGTGTGAGTGTCAGAGGTTAGTTGAGTGTGTGTGTGTGTGTGTGGCAGGGGTTATTTGAGTGTGTGTATCTCTGGTGTGTGTGTGTGTGTGTGTGTGTGTGGCAGGGGTTAGTTGAGAGAGAGAGTGTGTGTGTGAGGGGTTAGTTGAGTGTGTCTCTTGTGTGTGTGTGTGTGGCAGGGGTTAGTTGAGAGAGTGTGTGTGTGTCAGAGGTTAGTTGAGTGTGTGTGTGTGTGTGTGGCAGGGGTTAGTTGAGAGAGAGTGTGTGTGTGAGGGGTTAGTTGAGTGTGTGGCTCTGCTGTGTGTGTGTGTGTGTGTGTGTGTGACAGGGGTTAGTTGAGAAAGAGTTTGTGTGTGTGTGTGTGTAAGGGGTTAGTTGAGTGAGTGTGTGTGTGAGGGGTTAGTTGAGTGAATGTGTGTGTAAGGGGTTAGTTGAGTGAGTGTGAGTGTGTGTGTGTGGCAGGGGTTAGTTGAGAGAGAGAGTGTGTGTGTGAGGGGTTAGTTGAGTGTGTCTCTGGTGTGTGTGTGTGTGGCAGGGGTTAGTTGAGTGTGTGTGTCTCTGGTGTGTGTGTGTGTGTGTGGCAGGGGTTAGTTGAGAGAGAGAGTGTGTGTGTGAGGGGTTAGTTGAGTGTGTGTGTCTCTGTGTATGGGTGTGTGTGTATGTGTGGCACGGGTTAGTTAAGAGAGTGTGTGTGAGTGTGTCAGAGGTTAGTTAAGTGTGTGTGTGTGGCAGGGGTTATTTGAGAAAGAGTTTGTGTGTGTGTGTGTGTGTAAGGGGTTAGTTGAGTGAGTGTGTGTGTGAGGGGTTAGTTGAGTGAATGTGTGTGTGAGGGGTTAGTTGAGTGAGTGTGAGTGTGTGTGGCAGGGGTTAGTTGAGAGAGAGAGTGTGTGTGTGAGGGGTTAGTTGAGTGTGTCTCTTGTGTGTGTGTGTGTGTGTGTGGCAGGGGTTAGTTGAGAGAGTGTGTGTGTGTGTCAGAGGTTAGTTGAGTGTGTGTGTGTGTGGCAGGGGTTAGTTGAGAGAGAGTGTGTGTGTGAGGGGTTAGTTGAGTGTGTGGCTCTGCTGTGTGTGTGTGTGTGTGTGACAGGGGTTATTTGAGAAAGAGTTTGTGTGTGTGTGTGTGTAAGGGGTTAGTTGAGTGAGTGTGTGTGTGAGGGGTTAGTTGAGTGAATGTGTGTGTGAGGGGTTAGTTGAGTGAGTGTGAGTGTGTGTGGCAGTTGTTAGTTGAGAGAGAGAGTGTGTGTGTGAGGGGTTAGTTGAGTGTGTCTCTTGTGTGTGTGTGTGTGGCAGGGGTTAGTTGAGAGAGTGTGTGTGTGTGTCAGAGGTTAGTTGAGTGTGTGTGTGTGTGTGTGGCAGGGGTTAGTTGAGAGAGAGTGTGTGTGTGAGGGGTTAGTTGAGTGTGTGGCTCTGCTGTGTGTGTGTGTGTGTGTGTGACAGGGGTTAGTTGAGAAAGAGTTTGTGTGTGTGTGTGTAAGGGGTTAGTTGAGTGAGTGTGTGTGTGAGGGGTTAGTTGAGTGAATGTGTGTGTGAGGGGTTAGTTGAGTGAGTGTGAGTGTGTGTGTGTGGCAGGGGTTAGTTGAGAGAGAGAGTGTGTGTGTGAGGGGTTAGTTGAGTGTGTCTCTGGTGTGTGTGTGTGTGGCAGGGGTTAGTTGAGTGTGTGTGTCTCTGGTGTGTGTGTGTGTGTGTGTGGCAGTGGTTAGTTGAGAGAGAGAGTGTGTGTGTCTCTGGTGTGTGTGTGTGTGTGTGTGTGTGGCAGGGGTTAGTTAAGAGAGTGTGTGTGAGTGTGTCAGAGGTTAGTTGAGTGTGTGTGTCTCTGGTGTGTGTGTGTGTGTGTGTGTGTGAGGGGTTAGTTGAGAGTGTGTGTCTCTGGTGTGTGTGTGTATGTGGCAAGGGTTAGTTGAGAGAGAGTGTGTGTGTGAGGGGTTAGTTGAGTGTGTGGCTCTGGTGTGTGTGTGTGTGTGTGTGTGTGATGGGTTAGTTGAGAAAGAGTTTGTGTGTGTTTGTGTGTGTAAGGGGTTAGTTGAGTGAGTGTGAGTGTGTGTGTGTGTGTGTGAGGGGTTAGTTGAGTGAGTGTGAGTGTGTGTAGCAGGGGTTAGTTGAGAGAGAGTGTGTGTGTGTGAGGGGTTAGTTGAGTGTGTGTGTCTCTGGTGTGTGTGTGTGTGGCAGGGGTTAGTTGAGACAGTGTGTGTGTCAGAGGTTAGCTGAGTGTGTGTGTGTGGCAGGGGTTATTTGAGTGTGTGTATCTCTGGTGTGTGTGTGTGTGTGTGTGGCAGGGGTTAGTTGAGAAAGAGTGTGTGTGTGTGTGAGGGGTTAGTTGAGTGTGTGTGTCTCTGGTGTGTGTGTGTGTGTGGCAGGGGTTAGTTAAGAGAGTGTGTGTGAGTGTGTCAGAGGTTAGTTGAGTGTGTGCATCTCTGGTGTGTGTGTGTGTGTGTGTGGAAGGGGTTATTTGAGTGTGTGCATCTCTGGTGTCTGTGTGTGTATGGCAGGGGTTAGTGGAGAGAGAGTGTGTGTGTGTGAGAGAGAGTGTGTGTGTGTGAGGGATTAGTTGAGTGTGTGTGTATCTGGTGTGTGTGTGTGGCAGGGGTTAGTTGAGAGTGTGTGTCTCTGGTGTATGTGTGTGTGTGGCAGGGGTTAGTTGAGAGAGAGTTTGTGTGTGTATGCAAGTGTGTATGTGTTAGTGTGTGGCAGGGGTTAGTTGAGAGAGAGAGTGTGTGTGAGGGGTTAGTTGAGTGTGTGTGTGTGTGGTGTGTGTGTGTGTGTGAGGGGTTAGTTGAGTGAATGTGTGTGTGAGGGGTTAGTTGAGTGAGTGTGAGTGTGTGTGTGAGGGGTTAGTTGAGTGAGTGTGAGTGTGTGTGTGAGGGGTTAGTTGAGTGAGTGTGTGTGTGTGTGTGAGGGGTTAGTTGAATGAGTGTGTGTGTGTGTGTGTGAGGGGTTAGTTGAATGAGTGTGAGTGTGTGTGTGTGTGTGAGGGGTTAGTTGTGTGTGTGTGTGTGTGAGGGGTTAGTTGTGTGTGTGTGTGTGTGTGTGTGTGTGAGGGGTTAGTTGAGTGAGTGTGAGTGTGTGTGTGAGGGGTTAGTTGAGTGAGTGTGAGTGTGTGTGTGAGGGGTTAGTTGAGTGAGTGTGTGTGTGTGTGTGAGGGGTTAGTTGAATGAGTGTGTGTGTGTGTGTGTGAGGGGTTAGTTGAATGAGTGTGAGTGTGTGTGTGTGTGTGTGTGTGAGGGGTTAGTTGTGTGTGTGTGTGAGGGGTTAGTTGTGTGTGTGTGTGTGTGTGTGAGTGGTTAGTTGAGTGAGTGTGAGTGTGTGTGTGAGGGGTTAGTTGAGTGAGTGTGAGTGTGTGTGTGTGTGAGGGGTTAGTTGAGTGAATGTGTGTGTGAGGGGTTAGTTGAGTGAGTGTGTGTGCGAGGGGTTAGTTGAGTGTGTGTGCGAGGGGTTAGTTGAGTGTGTGTGTGTGTCAGAGGTTAGTTGAGTGCGTGTGTCTCTGGTGTGTGTGTGTGTGTGTGAGGGGTTAGTTGAGAGAGTGTTGTGTGAGTGTGTCAGAGGTTAGTTGAGTGAGTGTGAGTGTGTGTGTGTGTGTGTGAGGGGTTAGTTGTCACTAATCGCTCGTAATAAAACAAGAATCAACATGAGCTCGACTTCAGGAGATGGAGAGAACTGAGGATCTGAGATGATGGAGGTGATGGTGTTTATCACTCAACAGGTGAGTCAGTGTTTTATTGAACAGATAAACTCATATGTTTCTCTCTAACAGAGTTCATAAAGCTTTATCTATAGTGAAGATCATGTCATTATGGTTGTTGTGCTGGAGTTTATCGTGTATATTAATGTGTAAAGCTTACAGTACCGTCTTCAGATAGTCAGCACGAGATCCGCTCCGTCTAAACTGCTCTGAAGACTAGTCTTAATCTCTCCCTCTCTATCGTTATGAGAAAGAATCATATTCATCTGCAGAGTCCCGCAGAGCTGAAGCACAACCAAAACAATGTTCTTCCGCAAAATGCATGTAGGTTAGCTTTTTAACCACTAGAGGGTCAAAAGTTACATAGTGTACCTGTAAACCAAACAAAAATTAGAAAACCTTTTGACATAATAGTGTTTAATCATGAATGCATGACTTGTTCTTCACTGATTGAGTTTCTCCTCACCTTGCGGGACGGAGCGTTAGTGAGGGATCGTCTGCCCCCTACAGGGCAGTTGGAGATGTAGCAGGCGGAGCAGAAGTACAGCAGAGGAACACACACACTGCTTCCAGACATCTACACACACACACACAGCATCACAGAGCAAAACATTCACTGTTACTCACAAAGATGAGGCGGCGATGAGGAGATCCGTCTGAGGTTTATATCCTCACCTGACGGACACGGCTTCATCTTCACTGATTAACACTAATGAGACTGAGATTAATCAGGGGCTTTAAGGTCACACACGTTCACTGTTTGACGGATGAACTGGGGTCATTGAGTGAAAGGGGAACACAGAAGGTCACTGGAGGGTAAAACTGCTTGTGTGTGAGACAGAGAGAGAAAGAGACTTGATCTAATGATAGAAATCACCGTTCTGACATCTGAATGGGTCTCGAGGTTAACTCTTCTAATAATCCTTTATTAAGGATGATTATAATCACACATCTATACAGGACGTCACACTCTTCCATTCGATGAGCTCTATTAGCTGCTTCCAGAGGAATATCACAGGATTATTAGCTGAGTAGCTCGTCTGTTTGATCGGACCACACGGGCCAGCCTTCGCTCCCCACGTGCATCAATGAGCCTTGGCCGCCCATGACCCTGTCTCCGGTTCTCCACTGTTCCTTCCTTGAAGCACTTTTGATAGATCCTGACCACTGCAGACCGGGAACACCCCACAAGAGCTGCAGTTTTGGAGATGCTCTGACCCAGTCGTCTAGCCATCACAATTTGGCCCTTGTCAAACTCGCTCAAATCCTTACGCTTGCCCATTTTTCCTGCTTCTAACACATCAACTTTGAGGACAAAATGTTCACTTGCTGCCTAATATATCCCACCCACTAACAGGAGCCGTGATGAAGAGATGATCCGTGTTATTCACCGTCATAATGTTATGCCTGATCTGTGTATAGAGAAAGAGAGAGATTTTTTTTTAAAAATGGTTAAAAAATGGACCAAAAAATTATATAAATACATTTTCAATGTGTTTTAGTTATTGAGCCATATATATATTATTATTTTTATTTTTTTTATCAGTATAAAAATATTTATATTACCGAAATATATATATATATATAAAAAAAAAAAAATTATGCATTTACACTAAATGTATGCTAAGATTATATTTATATTTACATAAATATACTTTTTATAAGTTTTAATATATATATATATGGGCCAAAAATATATATGGAAATATAAGGAACTAAAACTTATCAAAGACATATTTATGTAAATATAAAAATAGCATTAGTATACATTAAGTGTAATTGCATAATTGTTTTTTTTTTTAAATATATTTCCGCAATATAAAATATATTTAATTGTTTATATATTTATATTTAATCAGTCTAAATATTGTCCAAAATATAATTTAATAAAACATTTGTATTTACCCAAACTGTATACTAAGGTTATTTTTATATTTACATAAATATATTTTCGATAAGTGTTGGCTATTTAAATGTCCTCATATATGTTTGGGCCATTTTTCTACATATACTTTCAGTCTAAATATATTTATTTTGTCCTATATATATATATAGGCCTTTTTTTCTCAATTTCTAAAATAATATATTTTGTCCAGAATAAAATTTGCAAGTCAACATGCATTCAGTGAAGAAATTAATAATGCTGATGTTGTAATAAATAAAAAACACAATGCCATATAAATAGGACAGTCATGACTTATGGGTGAGGGTCAAAGGTCAACACCCAGGGTGGTTTGCATGTAATGCCGGTGCCCTGTGGTGGACGTCAGAGCGTTAGACGGGTGAAATCTCTCATGTGTGTGAGGTCTGATCTCCAGTGTAACGCCTGCTTCAGTCCTCGGCAGTGTTTCGAAGAGGAATGGAGATGTGTATCTAGTGTTTCCTTATTTTTGGGCAGGAAAGCACAGGCTTGTTGACTTCCTCTCCCTCCCTTCCTTCCTTCTCTGCGAAGGTACTCATCTGAAAAATGAGAACAAAGTGATTGTTCCTGTTCTCTTTCTTAAGTCACTTCAAATGCTGTTTGTGAGGCTGGAGGCTCATTGTGAGGAGCGCAGAGCAGGAGACAGGTAAGAGACGCACACACACACACACACACACACACCGACCGGGCACAAACACTGGCTCAGTCCAGCTGATGCACGTTACAGGTGGAGGTGATGCACTTATGAATCAATATGGACTTCTGTACAGCTCAGATGTTCATGCGATCCGCTCGGATGCTTCGTTTGCAGAGGGAGTTTAATACCCAGACCTCTATAACAAGATTTTTCAGATAATATACTATTTTATATTTCCTGAAAAGCAGAATTTGTTCCTTTTAAGTGTATATGCACTTTTTTGCATGCAAAATTATCTAATATGCAAAATGCATGATAAATAATCATGTTTTGTGTGAAAAATCTTGAGTATAAAATGCATTTAGTGTTTTTTAAATACGATTATGCTTGTGATTCCCTCATTTCTGCTATCAGTCGTCATTAATCTGTGTAAAGCAGAACAAGTGTTTAATTTCGGCTCATTTTCTCCTCTCAATATTTCCACACTGATGACTGACAGATTGTAAGATAGTTTGACTGTATTGTACTCGAATGAGAGCACAGAGTAATGGATTATGATGAAAAAGAGAAGTTCCCGTCCTAATGCAGTGAAAGTGAAACATAGAGGAACAACAGAGAGGAAGAGACGGATCCATTCGTTTCACAGGGTTAAACACACCAATGCAACAAAACTGTTTGCTGAACCATCGGGATTTCTAGAAATCAAATTAATGATGATCTTTCCTAGTATATTTGTCTATATTCAGTACAAATACATTCTTAAATCAAGATGCATTGATCTCCATCTGCCAATGAAGTCAGAAAAATAAGCTTAATTCAAAGGGAAAACGAGTCTTTTTCTGACTCCATTGGCAGATATTTGTTCTTGTTTTAATCACAAACTTAATATCTTCAGTCCTTTTGCTTCTCCAGTAAATATATCTTGATTTAAGACTGATTAGATATTTGTGCTGGAAAACAAGAGAAACACTGAGGAAGATCAAACTTCCCTGATCAAACGGGTCATTCCGTGTCAAATCAACCGAATTTCAGAAACAACCCTGGCTCAGATTTTTTATTTTGTTAATATTTTTTCTGAAGAAAGACAGATAAATAGTGATGATGGCCAAAATATTAAGTATCTGTCTACTAGTGAAATCTGTTGACTTTAGCAATCTTTGTTGCAATATACGACAACAGTGACCGTTCAAAAATGGGAAAAAAGCACTTTCCCCAAGTTTGCATGCCTGTAACTCAAGAAGCATTAAAGATAAATTAATATCCTATTAGATTCTGGTTCTTTAACAACCATTTCTTTTGGTATCTTCATTTTAAAGGCCCTATATGGTTCAATCCCAGAGATATGGAGATCTTAATGCGGCTCTATGAGTAAAATGATCAATTGTTAATGGTCAATCTAGAAGTTGGCCCTCAGACAGGTATGTTCTATGCAATCGTGTTGATAGAAAAAAAAAACGAGATACATTTCTAGTTTCAACATTATTTGTTCTTCAGATATTCCTCTTTAAAAGAAAAAAGTATTAGCTGTATGCAAAGAGACCCACATTTGGTTTTTGACCACTAAAATTTACCATTTTACTCATGGAGCTGCATTAAGATCTCCATATCTCTGGGACTGAACCATTGAGGGCCTTTAAAATGGAAATACAAAAAGAAATGTTTGTTAAGAACCAGAATCTAAAAGGATATTAAGATATCTTTAATACTTCTTGAGTAACAGGCATGCAAACTTGGGGCAAAAAAGCACAAAAAAGTGCTTTTTTCCCATTTTTGAACTGTCACCATTGGCGTATAATGCAACAAAGATTGCTAAAGTCAACAGATTTCACTAATAGATCTACCAAGCTCTGTGTGAACATAAAATAATGATGCTGCCATCTTTCTAAAGTCATTTTTACACCCCTGTAATTTGGTTTCAAATCTCAGATGAAAATTGTCATTTTGACCCTCCTCTACAAAACAGCGATTACTCAGTAAATATACATCTGTGACATTTAATATTTTGGCTTTCATCTTCATTTATGTATTTCTTTCACCAGACAAAAAATGATCTCTGGTTGAGTTGACCCACATGTGCCTTGAATGCTGTGTAATGCATGAATGTCAGTGCAAAAAATCCTTCTAAATGTGGTTTTCACAGGCGGGTGATGGACAGTTTTCACACTCAAGACCTGAAGAACGTGTAAAAAAACTTCCACATGGATTCAAAGGAGAGTGAAAGCAAGCGCGCAGAGGACTTTCCCTGCAGAAGCGTTGATCTTTCTCTTCTTCCGTACCCTCTGCCTCATCCCGTCGTTCCTCAACCCCATAGATACATCCCTGACATGATCGACCTCAACAGGCTTCGGCTGCATCGCGTCGTCCAGGTGAAGCAAGAGGTGCCGCTGTGGCCTCCGTCTCCGCTGCTCATGCGCTCTCCGACGCCGTACTTCCCTGCTTTCCATCCCAGCCTAGTGCCGTTCCCGTTCCTCCTGCCCGGCTCCGTCCCGCATCTCTCCCCGAACCCCTTCTACCCAAGCGAAGCACTGAGGTTTCGCCGCAGGAGTCCGGAGGCCGCTAAATCCAGCGCCGAGAAGCTGAACGTCCATGTGGACGACAGCTACTACGTGGACGTGGGCGGCGATCAGAAGCGCTGGAAGTGCCGCATGTGCGAGAAGTCATACACCTCCAAATACAACCTGATCACGCACATCCTCGGCCACAGCGGGATCAAGCCGCATGGATGCAACCTCTGTGGGAAGCTCTTCAAGCAGCTGAGCCACCTGCACACGCACATGCTGACGCACCAGGGCGCACGGCCGCACAAATGCCAGGTGTGCCACAAGGCCTTCACGCAGACCAGCCACCTGAAGAGACACATGATGCAGCACAGTGACGTCAAGCCCTACAGCTGCGGCGTCTGCGGTCGGGGCTTCGCCTACCCAAGCGAGCTGCGCGCGCACGAGCTCAAGCACGAGAGGGGGCAGGAGAACGTGTGTGTGGAGTGTGGGCTCGACTTCCCCACGCTGGCGCAGCTCAAACGGCACCTGACGGTGCACCGCGGGCCCGTGCAGTATGACTGTGGCGAGTGCGGGAAGAGCTTCCAGTACCCTAGTCAGCTGCAGAATCACATGATGAAGCACAAGGACATCCGGCCGTTCATCTGCAGCGAGTGCGGGATGGAGTTCGTCCAGTCACATCATCTCAAACAGCACACGCTCACGCACAAGGTGAGGAGAAAATACACTCCAATTCAAATCCAATTCTCACTATTAACTACACTATAAAATCCAACAGTGATTCTAGCTAACACTTTTTAGTTACATTTACTTAATGGCCCCTATCATTCACCTGGCGCCAGATGCGACGCCAGTGTGTTCTGCTAGTTTCAGCCGGACGCAGTTCTCATGTTCACGTCCAGCTCCTCGTGTTTAAATATCAAATGCACTGGCGCATCTGTTCACCCATGGGCGTCTGGTCTGAACACCAGGAGTTCAGGAGCATTGTTGGAGCGTTGCTATTGTGAGGAACTGAAGACGACTGCGCCATTGACCAACACACACCTGCTCTAAAGTCAATAGTGCAGTGTTTGTGTGTGTTATTTAAAGGGTGTGTTAGTGATATGAGCCGATAGGTGGAGCACAACGCACGTACACTCTGATTATTACACACACAGGGACACATGTTTAAATATTAAAAATAAAAGGATTACAATGTAAAAGAATATTATTGTGTACATAAAGATAACAATGGCTACATGTCATAATGGATGGTCATTGCATGTCTCAGAATGACCTATCTGCAGTAATGACGAATGGAAATGGCTACTTAACCAATCGTGCCGATGGACACGTGTGTTTAAACTGACTCGTCAGGTTGAGAGTGTCTGTATTCCTCCATTCCTCCTGGCTTTTAAAGGGAAAGGGAGATGAGACTCTGATTGGTTTATTGCTCGTTACGCCCAAAACACACCCATGACTCATTAAGAGACGAGGCACAACCCTTTTGGATCATGCACCGGGTGGGTCAATCGTTTTTCCGTCGTTAAACTAGCAAAAGTGGATTTGGACACGCCCTAGCACCTGCGCCATGAGCTCAGATCGGTAAAATAGGGCCCAAAGTCATAACTTACTTGTAAAAATCTAGTAATCTGTACTATTCACATACTATGCCTTTTTACTCAGAACTCCCAAGTTAAGATTAATTGATTGGTTTGAGTGCCATTTTGTTGAGCAAAAATTTTTTTTGAGGCGGGTCAATTCTTAAAGGACTTTTCCCTCCTTTCCTCCACTTCTGCAGCTATTTTTCTATGTTTGCATTCACTCATTTCTCAAAGTCGTCTTAAATGTTGAATTGTCAATGCAACTGAAAAATTAGAGAGAACATCACATAAGCTGACTTCATAAACTGATGTTGATTTTCCTCAAATGTTTTTGTTTGATCACCATTATGGTGATCAGTGTTCCCTTTGGTTCGGCACTTGGAACTTCATTTATATTATTATAATTCTCTTCCTATTGATGCAGCGATGCAACAAAAAATCACAGTTATTTGATTTCAAAGGAAGGGAAGTATCTATATATATATATCAAATGATTATTCGCAATTAATTTATTAATTAATTGCATCCCAAATAAAAGTTTGTGTTTACATAATATATGTGTGTCTACTGTGTATAATTATATATATATAAATACACGCACATGCATATACGGCTGTGTGTGTGTGTGTGTGTGTGTGAGAGTGTGTGTGTGTGTGTGTGTGTGTGTGTGTGTTTGTCGTTCCCTGATGATCCACGGCTGTGTGTGTGTTTTGTGATGTTGTTCTCGTGTCTCTTGTTTGTCCTGAGCAGTTAAACTGCCCAGCGTTCTTCAGAAAAGTCCTCCAGGTCCTGCACATCCTTCAGTTTTCCAGCATCTTCTGCGTATCTGAGCCTCTCCAGCAGTGACTGTGTGATTCTGATCTGAGGACGATTGAGGGACTCAAACACAACTATTAAAAAAGGCTCAGACATTCACTGATGCTCCAGAAGGAAACACGACGCATTAAGAGCCGGGGGTGAACACTTATTGAATTTGAAGATCAGGGTAAATTGAACTTAATTTGTCTTCCGGGAAACATGTAAGTTTCTTCTGTTGCTTCTGAAGGGCAGGACTAAATGAAAAATATATATATTTAAACAAAATAAGAAAAAATTGGACATCTTCATCCTGTTCAAAAGTGTTCACCCCCGGCTCTTAATGCGTCGTGTTTCCTTCTGGAGCATCAGTGAATGTCTGAGCCTTTTTTAATAGTTGTGTTTGAGTCCCTCAATCGTCCTCAGATCAGAATCACACAGTCACTGCTGGAGAGGCTCAGATACGCAGAAGATGCTGGAAAACTGAAGGATGTGCAGGACCTGGAGGACTTTTCTGAAGAACGCTGGGCAGTTTAACTGCTCAGGACAAACAAGAGACACGAGAACAACATCACAAAACACACACACAGCCGTGGATCATCAGGGAATGACACACACTCACTCACACACACACTCTCTCTCTCACACACACACACACACAGCCGTGGATCATCAGGGAACGACACACACACACACACACACACACACACACAGCCGTGGATCATCAGGGAATGACACACACTCACTCACACACACACTCTCTCACACACACACACACACACAGCCGTGGATCATCAGGGAACGACTCACACACAAACACACACACACACAGCCGTGGATCATAAGGGAACAACGGATGGGATAAATCGCGATTAATCATTTGACAGCACTTTTCATGTCAAATAATAATCTATTATAATTTTATTGCTAACACTTATGTCATGCACACCTTGTGAAACTTTAAATGGGTTGATATAATCCGTCTATATTTGTAACAATATCTTGCAATTGACCATACTTGACATGTTTCAGCATCAAAACACAACAATGGAAACAATTACATTTTATTTATAGTAAATTATCAAGTACTCTCAGTTCTTTTTTAGTTACTAACTCTAAGTGAACTATACTAAGCATTTGTCAGCACAACACACTATTCCTATTGCAATTAGTTTTTTTTTAAGGCAATCGGTTTGCATGCTTTTTTTAAGTAAGTTCAATTTTACAGTGTAGTTGCTTATTATCATGCATGTTACTAGGATAGTGGCTGTTTATTAGTACTCATATTAACGCCTTATTCTGCATGACCATATTCTACATCCATAATACCTAAACTTAACAACTATACTAACTATTAATAAGACGTAAATTAGGAGTTTATTGAGGCAAAAGTCATAGTTAATAGTGAGAATTGAATCTTAAGTGTGACCGAAAATTAAATTTTTGGGGGTGAATTTCTGAGTGAAAATATTTTTGACTCCATTGGCAGATATTTGTTCTTGCTTAGAAGAACAAGACTTAATATCTTCAGTCATTTTGCAGTGTTATAGTAGCATTTGTGTTAGTCGTAGTATTTAGTAAGATTGTGTCGCTACTTCAACTCCTGTTGGTGAAGTGAAACCACTTGAGAAGAACACATTTATATAAATGATGTATAAGAGCATCAAACAGTCCGGTTTGGTCTTCTCATGGACGTTGATCCTCACCCGTGTGTCTTGCAGGGGGTGAAGGAGCACAAGTGTCGCATCTGTGGCCGTGAGTTCACGCTGCTGGCCAACATGAAGCGCCACGTCCTGATCCACACAAACATCCGGGCGTATCAGTGCCACCTGTGCTACAAGAGCTTCGTCCAGAAACAGACGCTCAAGGCCCACATGATCGTCCACTCCGACATCAAGCCCTACAAATGCAAGGTGCGTCACTGCTGTTCATTTAATAACGGCAACCAAAGGTTATGAACTTTATCTCTGAACATCCAGTTTTTAAATGTTTTAAATGTTTGGTGATGTGAACATTTCATTGTATTATTCTTCAAACATCATGGAAATGTTACTTTTGAATGTTCTCTGAACATTCCAAGAAAAGTTACATTTAAAAAAACATTAGACGAACATCCAAATAAAACGTTCTAATAACGTTACTGGAAGAACGTTTTACTAATGTTTCTGTTAAGTTATGAAATGTTCTCTGAACGTCCAGTTTTTAAATGTTTGGTTATGTGAATGTTAAGGGAACGTTCCATTGTATCATTCTTCAAACATTATGGGAAAGTTACATTTGAATGTTTTTCGAACATTCCGAAACAAGTTACATTTAAAAACACGTTAGACAAATGTTCCGAACGCTCCATGAATGATACAAATAACATTTTTGTGCTTATTAAAGACCAGATAATGTTCTAATAATGTTGCTGGAAGAATTATTTGATAATGTTTCTATTAAGTTATGAAAACTTTGTTTTTGAGTGTTCTCTGAACGGTTTAAATGTTTAAAAAAAAATTCTTGGTTATGAGAACATTCCATTGTATCATTCTTCAAACGTTACTGTTGAAGGTTCTTTGAACATTCCGAAACAAGTTGTTACATTTAAAAAAAGAATGTTAGACAAATGTTTCAGACGGTGTCAAAATGATTTCAAAATGTTTCATGAATGATACAAATAACATTTACGTTTTGAGGACATTATTAAAGACCAGATAACGTTGTATTAACGTTACTGGAAGAACGTTTGTCCATAAATTTGAGAGAACGTTCTGCTGTTCTAATGGGTTAAAGTCGAGGGATGGATGTGAATGTGCATCAGTGAATGAACGTAGAGCGTCACACGTCCAGGCCTTCATGGACTCTCGGTTGTTTTGAAACGCGTGTGACCTTGAGCTTGGACGCGCGTCCAAACGATGACCAGATACGTTTTTGGCAGTTGAGTGTCTCCTCGTCTGTAGGAAGGATATCGCTGCACAAACTGACTGTGTAACAATGGCTCTCTCGTCCCCCGAGAACAGGCCCCGCAAATAGATTTCATCTCGCTTTCTCTTGTGCTCAGGAGCACTTCCTGTTTTCTCACGGTCCGTTCGGACAGTTTACAGTCCCTCTATCCTCCTGAAGGAAAGGAAAGGACCACCCTAATAAAAAAAGAATGCAGAGGAAGGACAGCAGAGGAGAAACCGTCCAGCCCTCCGCTGTCTGAGAAACTCTAAATCGCCTTTCAAATACACGCCATGAGAGGCTGCGCATTACAGTGACCATCACACTATAGAATTACAGCAAAGCAACAATAAACTAAATATCTGATCATTTTATGTGATGAAATAGTTACTCAAAAACTCAATATCCTCTGTCTTGTTTTCCAGCACAAACATCTGAACATTCCTAAATCAAGACACATTTACTGGAGAAGCACGAACATTCCATTATTCTTCAAACGTTATGGGAACGTTACTTTTGAATGTTCTCTGAACATTCCGAAACAAGTGGTTACATTTGAAAAATGTTCCATGAACGATACAAATGACGTTTTTGTGCAAACTTTATTAAAGGCCAGATAACTTTGAGCAAACGTTCTATTAACGTTACCGGATGAACGTTTGCTTATAACTGGAGAAGCAAAATGACTGATCAGAAACTGATCAAAATTAAGCGAGTTTGTGCTTTAAATAAAAATAAATATGCCAGTGGGGTCAGAAATGTTTTAAAAAATCAATACAATCTTGATTTAAGAACGTTTAGACATTTGTGCTGGAAAACAAGACAGAAACACTGAGGAAGAACTTCAGTTTTGATGGTCATGGGTTCGATTCCCTGATCAAACATGGGTCATTCTGAAAAATTGTACGTTTTGACATTTAAATTTTTTTTGCTTCATCGGAATGACATTTGGGGCCCTATGTTACCGATCTGAGCTCACGGCGCAGGAGCTCTTAGGGCTCTTAGGGCACTTCTGCTAGTTTAACGACGGGACAAACGGTCGGCGCGCCCGGCACATGATCCAAAAGGGTTGTGCCTCGTCTCTTAATGAGTCATGGGTGTGTTTTGGACGTAACGTGCAATAAACCAATCAGAGTCTCATCTCCCTTTCCCTTTAAAAGCCAGTTGCGCTCGCACCATGAGCGGATTCACTATTTACATGAGGAGAGACTGAACGCTTCTCCAGAGAGGAATCCTTTTATTTTTAATATTTAACATGTGTGTGTGCTGCTGCGCGTCCCTGTGTGTGTACACTATAAAAAATTATAATTTTAACGGTAAAAGACTGTAAAAATGCTATTGTGAAAAAAAAGTTATTTGGTTAACATAAAGTTTCCGTACTATATACGGTAAATAACTGTAATAGATCTAACCTTACATTTAATGTAATTTTACAGTAAAATACTGTTATTTACAGTTTTTGGAAGTGAAAAAGAACAAGTCGTTGTGTAATTTACAGTGAAAAAACGTAAATTGACATTCCCAGAATTCCCTGCGTGACATAACTATGTTTCTTCTTAGTTTTTTTCTAATCAGGTATGTACATTAGGGTTTTATACATCTAATGTTGTTAAATTAATGTTTATTGCATTTTTTTATTTCATGTGTGTTACCGTGATGGTGTTTAGTGTTGGTGTGAATCACACTGTGCACTTTCTATATATGAGTATTGTCCTCCTCAACGCTTTGATTCATCATGTGACTCTCATCTCCACTGTGATTGGTGGTTCTCAGTATATATCAAAGGTACACAACAGATATTAGTGTTTCAATAGGTTGGTAGTTTAACATTTTTTCAGTTAATGAAATATGTTTTTTTTATTGTAAATTTAACTTAAATCTGTAAAACCTAAAATGTTGCTACCGTATTTTTTACGGTAAAGTTCTGGCAGCCACAGCTGCTGTTTTTTTACCGTAAATTTTACAGGGAATTTTTTTAGAATGTAATAATCAGAGTGTGTATGCGTTGTGCTCCGCCTATAGGCTCATATTACTAACACACTCTTTAAATAACACAAACACTGCGCTATTGACTTTAGAGCAGGTGTGTGTTGGTCAATGGCGCAGTCGTCTTCAGTTCCTCACAATAGCAACGCTCCAGCAATGCTCCTGAACTCCTGGTGTTCAGACCAGACGCCCATGGGTGAACAGATGCGCCAGTGCATTTGATATTTAAACACGTGGAGCTGGACGTGAACATGAGAACTGCGTCCGGCTGAAACTAGCAGAACACACTTGTTGGGTGCGTGATAGGGCCAATAGTATTGTTTTCTAAGAAACAGATCAAAATGAAGTGAAACAAAAATCAGAAATGTTTCAAAAATCTATAAAATCTTGATTTAAGAATGTTTAGATATTTGTGCTGGAAAATAAGACAGAAACACTGAGTAAAGGTACAAATTTCAAGGGCAGAAAAAAGCGTAACGATAAATAAACGTAACGACAAAGTCACTTTTTAACATCAAATGAGTGAGAATGGTTTGAATCTTCAGCTTGACCGGGTCACAGATATCTGAATAGTTACTCTCTTTACAGCTGTGTGGAAAGGAGTTTAACAGAATGCATAATCTGATGGGCCACATGCACTTGCATTCTGACAGCAAACCCTTCAAATGTCTTTACTGCACCAGCAAGTTCACGCTGAAGGGAAACCTGACCCGCCACATGAAGGTCAAGCACGGGATCATGGACCAGGGACTGGACGCGCGCGGTAAGAGGCTTTACACGGCTAAACATGTCTAAAAATTCTTAAATTCGCTCACGACAGTGAACAAAGTTGTGAGCAAACGTCCTTACAATAACTCGGCTCCTTTGTGGTGACCAAAGCCTTGAAATGTAACTTTTTTTTTATTTCAGGAAAACCAATGTGATATATTTTTGTTCAATAATATTTTTTGATTATTTAGAATTTTGAGGGTATTTTATGATACTATGCAATATTTATACAAATTTTTATGAGCTATTTTTCCCATTGAAAATAATACATATTATATTATACTTTTTCAATTAGAGCAGTATTCCATGTTAAAATAGAGACAAGGCATTTAAAATCCCATTTTTGAAGGTAGATTAGTGCCATCTGGATGGAGGAAATAAAGAAAAACGGATGTAATGCCCATGTGTGACCACTAGATTCCTATATAGCTCTATATAAAGTGGCTTATAAATTCTCTAGTGTGTTTTTTAGACATAAATACTTAAGTTGTGGAAGTTGTAGATTTGGATTTATACTTAGACATTCTCAAAGACTACTTTTTGCAAAGGTTTAGGTTTTTTTTTTAATGTTGATTTGAAGTGTCAGTTTTGCATCAAACAGTCAAACCTGAACACAGAGGACATTCTGTTACACATAATATCAAAATTCAATAAAAATGTAACAAAAATGAAGAGTTATGCCTTATCACAGCTGGGTCTGATCTGATTTCAACCTCTTATCCGAGTCTTTTGGCTCAATTTTACCATATTGTTACAGCCACACCAGTTCATTTGTGTGTGTATAATAGTTTGTTGTGTGTGTGTGTTTGAGTGTGTGTGTGTTTTGTACTCTTGTACAGTGGCTCATTTGTATTTTATACCACCAAAAGATTCTCTGAGTTGTCATACTTTTTCATATTTCATATTATATGTCGGTCATTTTTGACCGAGAAGGAGCTAAGTGCGACTTTTTTTGTTTTTCGACCCTTTAACATATGATTTTTTGTGTGTTCTCATAGCTAATGCAACAAAAGTCACCAAGGGCCCTATCATCAGGATTGCCAGGTGTTCACAACAAAACCCTCCCAATTGCTACTCAAAACTAGCCCAAAACAAGCACAATCGCGTTTTTTGGCGGTGTTCCCCTGCTAAAATTCGCATTCCCGGGGCTAAATATCACATTATTGGGGTCGTGTCAATCCCAATTCTGCAGGAAAACCACGGACTTGGCAACACTGCCTATCATACACACGGCGCAATGTGACGCCAGGCGCGACGCAAGTGTGTTCTGCTAGTTTCAGCCGGACGCAGTTCTCATGTTCACGTCCAGCTCCACGTGTTTAAATATCAAATGCACTGGCGCATCTGTTCACCCATGGGCGTCTGGTCTGAACACCAGGAGTTCAGGAGCATTGTTGGAGCGTTGCTATTGTGAGGAACTGAAGACGACTGCGCCATTGACCAACACACACCTGCTCTAAAGTCAATAGTGCAGTGTTTGTGTGTGTTATTTAAAGGGTGTGTTAGTGATATGAGCCTATAGGTGGAGCACAACGCGCGTACACACACAGGGACGCGCAGCAGCACACACACACACACACTCTGATTATTACACACACAGGGACGCGCAGCAGCACACACACATGTTAAATATTACAAATAAAAGGATTCCTCTCTGGAGAAGCGTTCAGTCTCTCCTCATGTAAACAGTGAATCCGCTCATGGTGTGAGCACAACTGGCTTTTAAAGGGAAAGGGAGATGAGACTCTGATTGGTTTATTGTATGTTACGCCCAAAACACACCCATGACTCATTAAGAGACGAGGGACAACCCTTTTGGACCATTTTCCCGTCGTTAAACTAGCAAAAGTGGATTCGGACACGCCCTAAAGCCCTATTCGGACGGGATTAGTTTAACATGGGAGGTGGGGTAAAGTAATTATTACCAGAGCTTCTCAGTGATTTCAGTCCCGTCTGAATGTGCCATCTCAGTAATCATTACTGTGCACGTGATATCAGGAAGCAACTTGATATGCACATGATGTCAGGGACGTGACGGCGGTGCTTAAATCGAGTTACTCCTCCCACTTCTGTTAGTTTTACTGAGATTTCTTATCCCGTGCAAATTGGCCATTAATATTACAGACGTCCTGTGGTAAAATCACATTACTCCATCTACTCTTGTAAAACTAATCCCCTCCGAATAGGGCTCAGATATTTAAAATAGGGCCCCCTAATGTCATCCCATTCCGATGAAGCAAAAAATTTTAAAATTTCAAAACGTAAAATTTTTGACCTGAAGAGGCCCAGAGGATTAATAGAACGTTCGTTCAAAGTTATCTGGTCTTTCATAAAGTTAGCACAAAAACGTTTGTATCGTTCATGGAACCTTTTTTTAAATGTAACAACTTGTTTCGGAACGTTCAGAGAACATTCAAAAGTAACGTTTGAAGAATGACACAATGGAACGTTCGTTCTTCTCCAGTGAATGTGTCTTGATTTAAGAATGTTCAGATGTTTGTGCTCATGATACTGATGATGTTCTCCGTCAGTCTTCAGGCGGCGGGGACGGCTGTGTCTCTCCGGGCCCCTGCGGATCCTGTCCCGCATCAGTCAGGACGAGCCCTTCGATCTGTCTCGGAAGAGCCATGGTGGCCAGATGCGTCTGTCTCCGTCTGACGGCGGGAGCTCCAGCCGGGAGGAAGACGAGGACAGTCTGTACAGAATGAGCCAGTACAGTCCTGATCTCTACAGCCCGGCACTGGAGACCCGAGAGGAGGAGGAGAAGAAGAAGAAGAAAGAGTTCTACAGCGATAAAGAGGACGACTTCTGAGACAGAGACTGTGAATGAGGATCACTTTTTTTTTTCATGTGAAAAATGTACAGAAATCTATGCAAGTATCTTGATTTTCAGAAGAAGCGTAGCATGTTTAGTCTACTTGGTATCATAATGTTCAATGAAATTAATATAATTGAGAAAAGAAACTGATATATTTCTGACAATTAATGCGAATTGCCTTCAATGGAGGTGTAACGGCTCTAAACAGTTCTGACTTTGATGAATTAATGACAGCTTCATGATTTTTGACAGTTTTGTATTTTTTTGCAATGTTTAAACGCTTGCATGATCATAAATGATTTCAATCGACCGCAGTATGAACGCTGATCAATATTTATGTACAATAAATTCATTTAAAGATTAAACTATTTTGGCATTTCAATGAGCACAATACTGACAGGACAAAACAAGAACAAATATCTGCCAATGGAGTCAGAAAAATCATCTCGTTTTCACTTTTCACTGTTTATTTTTCTGACTCCATTGGCAGATATTTGTTCTTGTTTTAAGCACAAACTCACTTCAAGCCGACTTTTGGGACTTTAGCTTATTCACCGTATCCCCCAGAGTTAGATAAGTCCATACACACCATTCTCATCTCCGTGCGTGCCATAACTCTGTCTGACGCACCCACCGCTAGCCTAGCTTAGCACAAAGACTGGAGGTAAACGGCTCCAGCTAGCCTACTGCTCAATAAGGGACAAAATAACACCAACATTTTCCTATTTACATGTTGTGATGTGTATAGTTACATCGTGTACTTATCTAACTCTGGGGGATACGGTGAATAAGCTAAAGTCCCAAAAAGTCGGTGTGTTCCTTTAATATCAATCACTTTGCTTCTCCAGTAAATGTGACTTGATTTAAAGGGTCATAACACACACAGTTTCTGCCAGTCTCACACACACACACACATTCTCTCTCTCACACACACACACTCTCACACACACACGCACACATGCACACACACACACACAAACACACACACACACACACACTCTCGCTCTCTCACAGACACGCACACATACACTCTCACTCTCTCTTATTCTCAAACACACACACACATTCGCTCTCTCACACACACACACACACATTCGCTCTCTCACACACACACAAACACACACACGCACACACACACACACACACATCATGGCATTATCCCTGGATAACTCTTGATTCTCTATACGTTGGTGTTGTTCACATTATATGCACTTACGTGCCGATTGCCAACAAAACACACACATTTGATGCAGTTTCACTCACCGCCTGCGGTTTCCACTCATGACCGGGAACAAACACACACACTTGCAGAACTCCGGAAACACAAACTGCATCCACTGTTCCCTTAACGCTGGGTTATTTGGGAAGCTGAACAAGGTGATCTTTCCCTCACACCAGAAACACACTTCTTTAGTGACATTGTTGATCTCGTGTCTAAAAACACAACGCCAGCGCCGCCGACGGCTCCTGTAACCCGAACGAAGCTCGTTGATGGACGCGCTCTTGCTCTCGCTCTGGGTGATGTGTGTGTTTGTGTGCTCATCTGGGAGAAGTGCCCATATAAGGAATTCCGCCTTTTATGATGTCATACAGGGCCATACTCGAAAAAACTTTCTGAAACTTGTTTGAATCCTGATGGAGTGTATTTGGCACAGAAATACTCCGTCATATGTCTAACTCATCTTTTTTATTTTGTCCATGTTTATCATGAGAATCAACTCTTGAACAGTGTAAATAAGGCAGAATGCAGGAAATAGTATTAGACCCCCCCCCCCCCCTTAAGAATGTTTAGATGTTTGCACTGGAAAACGAGACAGAAACATAATATTTTTTTGCATAACTCACAAAACTCTTTATAATATCAGACCAGTTCTAAAATAAAGTTAAATGTAGTCTATTTTTACTCTACAACCTTTTGGACAGGTTTTCTTCCTTAAAAACTGTAACACACTTCCTCCTGAGAGAAAAGGAAGTATTGGAGAATGAGTGTGATCAAACGCGCGGTGGGAGTCCGAACCCTTTACACCAGATAACACACTTCTCATTGTTGATGGCTATTGTTTCCCAGAAAAAAAGAACAGAACAAAACTAAAACTAATCTGAGTTTACAACAAAAATGTTGTTTCACAATTCCTACACATGTGATGATAAACACTCAGAGAAGAAAAATATGTTCTGAGAACGTTGTACTAATGTTCCCATTACGTTAGAGTGTGTGTGAGTGAGTGTGTGTCTGTGTGTGTGTGAGAGTGTGTAAATGTGTGTGTGTGTGTGTGTGAGAGTGTGTGAGTGTGTGTGTGTGTGTGTGAGTGTGTGCATGTTTTTGTGATATATGAGGACACAAATGTGTATAATGGCATGGGTATTACACTGGTATTACGACGTAAACATGAAATATGAGGACATTTCATATGTCCTCATATTTCAAATAGCTTTAAAAAAACATACTAAACAATGTTTTATTAAAAAATTTAAAATGCAGAATGTTTCCTGTGATGGGTGGGTTTAGGGGTAGTGTGTGTGTGTGTGTGTGTGATGGGTAGGTTTAGGGGTAGTGTGTGTGTGTGTGTGATGGGTAGGTTTAGGGGTAGTGTGTGTGTGTGATGGGTAGGTTTAGGGGTAGTGTGTGTGTGTGTGTGTGTGTGTGTGTGTGTGATGGGTAGGTTTAGGGGTAGTGTGTGTGTGTGTGTGTGTGTGTGTGTGTGTGATGGGTAGGTTTAGGGGTAGTGTGTGTGTGTGTGTGTGTGTGTGTGATGGGTAGGTTTAGGGGTAGTGTGTGTGTGTGTGTGTGTGATGGGTAGGTTTAGGGGTAGTGTGTGTGTGTGTGTGTGATGGGTAGGTTTAGGGGTAGGGGTAGTGTGTGTGTGTGTGTGTGTGTGTGTGATGGGTAGGTTTAGGGGTAGTGTGTGTGTGTGTGTGTGTGTGTGATGGGTAGGTTTAGGGGTAGGGGTAGTGTGTGTGTGTGTGTGTGTGTGTGTGTGTGTGTGATGGGTAGGTTTAGGGGTAGGGGTAGGGTGTGTGTGTGTGATGGGTAGGTTTAGTGGTAGGGGTAGTCTGTGTGTGTGTGTGTGTGTGTGTGTGTGTGTGTGATGGGTAGGTTTAGGGGTAGTGTGTGTGTGTGTGTGTGTGTGTGATGGGTAGGTTTAGGGGTAGTGTGTGTGTGTGTGTGTGTGTGTGTGTGTGTGTGTGTGTGTGATGGGTAGGTTTAGGGGTAGTGTGTGTGTGTGTGTGTGTGTGTGTGTGTGTGATGGGTAGGTTTAGGGGTAGTGTGTGTGTGATGGGTAGGTTTAGGGGTAGTGTGTGTGTGTGTGTGTGTGTGTGTGTGATGGGTAGGTTTAGGGGTAGGGGTAGTGTGTGTGTGTGTGTGTGTGATGGGTAGGTTTAGGGGTAGTGTGTGTGTGTGTGTGTGTGATGGGTAGGTTTAGGGGTAGGGGTAGTGTGTGTGTGTGTGTGATGGGTAGGTTTAGTGGTAGGGGTAGTGTGTGTGTGTGTGTGTGATGGGTAGGTTTAGGGGTAGGGTGTGTGTGTGTGTGTGTGTGTGTGATGGGTAGGTTTAGGGGTAGTGTGTGTGTGTGTGTGTGTGTGTGTGATGGGTAGGTTTAGGGGTAGTGTGTGTGTGTGTGTGTGTGTGTGTGATGGGTAGGTTTAGGGGTAGTGTGTGTGTGTGTGTGATGGGTAGGTTTAGGGGTAGTGTGTGTGTGTGTGTGTGTGTGTGTGTGTGTGTGATGGGTAGGTTTAGGGGTAGGGGTAGTGTGTGTGTGTGTGTGTGTGTGTGTGTGTGTGTGTGTGTGTGTGTGTGTGTGATGGGTAGGTTTAGGGGTAGGGGTAGTGTGTGTGTGTGTGTGTGTGATGGGAAGGTTTAGGGGTAGGGGTAGTGTGTGTGTGTGTGTGATGGGTAGGTTTAGTGGTTGGGGTGTGTGTGTGTGTGTGTGTGTGTGTGGTGGGTAGGTTAGGGGTAGGGGTAGTGTGTGTG